>CM036755.1:59601651-59751651 GCA_020796225.1 Arion vulgaris | reverse complement strand
CGACATAAAGGCTTAATCCACCACCTAACAAACAAACAAACAAACAAACAAACAACAAACACACAATAAACAACTTCTCTTTAGTTACACAGCTGACATATCGATTCACATATAGTCTGTACATTTTTATGAAAACTGTAACTCAAGTTGACAGTTAGTGGACGCGGAACAACAACGCAGAACGTGGAGTGAACAAGTCAGAAATGAAATATTAATTATACACAAACATGCAAACAACTGTGGAAAGATATGAAATATTGACTTGAGAAAACTGGATCCAGTTGTCAGGAAACCATTGTGGTTCTTTTGAGATATGAGAAACTAATAAACCTCTTAAGTCAGGAGAAGGCAGACTTGTATGGCGGGGGGACACAGATAATAAGGAATGCAGGACTTCACACAAACATTAGTCAGAAGCGGCCAGTACAAGGTTCCATGACTACACCTGTACTCACAGCGGGCGAGCGCAAGAAGAAGAAGAAGAGAAACTGTAATGAAAATAGAAACGAAAATGTTATATATAATTTAGTACAGCGTGTCCCAAACTGAGGTCAGAGAGGTATTCACGCGGGGGAAAGACCTCGAGCGCTTGAAGAAATATTATGATCTTTGACATTTCAAACAGAAAAATAAATATTAAGCTTAATTATAGGCCACAAGTTTTCTTTGGTGTTTATTAATTTTTTTAATTGCAGACATTGTGTACTATTGTAACACACAGATAATTCATTCCTGTGTGAGAGAGAGAGAGAGAAAGAGAGAGATAGAGAGATCACAAACAAATCATACACAGTGGTTAACAAGTGGTCGATATAGAGTTTTCGAAGATAGAGAAGGAGAATATTGTCATTGTTGTATATTCTTGTTGTGACTATATTCTTGTTGTGACTATATTCTTGTTGTGACTATATTCTTGTTGTGACTATATTCTTGTTGTGACTATATTCTTGTTGTGACTATATTCTTGTTGTGCCTATATTCTTGTTGTGCCTATATTCATGTTGTGCCTATATTCTTGTTGTGACTATATTCTTGTTGTGACTATATTCTTGTTGTGCCTATATTCTTGTTGTGCCTATATTCTTGTTGTGCCTATATTCTTGTTGTGACTATATTCTTGTTGTGCCTATATTCTTGTTGTGACTATATTCTTGTTGTGACTATATTCTTGTTGTGCCTATATTCTTGTTGTGACTATATTCTTGTTGTGACTATATTCTTGTTGTGACTATATTCTTGTTGTGCCTATATTCTTGTTGTGCCTATATTCTTGTTGTGCCTATATTCTTGTTGTGACTATATTCTTGTTGTGACTATATTCTTGTTGTGCCTATATTCTTGTTGTGACTATATTCTTGTTGTGACTATATTCTTGTTGTGACTATATTCTTGTTGTGCCTATATTCTTGTTGTGCCTATATTCTTGTTGTGCCTATATTCTTGTTGTGCCTATATTCTTGTTGTGCCTATATTCTTGTTGTGCCTATATTCATGTTGTGCCTATATTCTGAAATGTGATATTCCTGTGTAGAATAGAAATCGATTCACATCGATTCACTGAAGTGCAATGATGATAGTCATAACAATCAAACAATCAATCAATCAAACAATCAATCGATCACACTGAAAATGTTTATAGATTTCGGGAAATAAATGATACATTTGCAATTACTGGAGTGCTATTTTATTTTTTGCCACAATAATCTGAAAAGAAATATCTTTCTTTTTCTTTTTTTTTGTTTATCCAATCCTGTTTGTCACACAGCGTCAGGATAAGAAGAGATTTATAATGGTGTCCTTCGTCGCCTCTGTTATTTCGGAGGTCCACTTTTTACGTGGTCGCCATTTTACTTTTTATGCATTGTATCGGAGCAGCATTGCTCATTGAGGGGCACTGTCTGCTGGTAATCTACTTATGTGGCCGAACCATTTAATTTGTTGTTTCTTGATGAAGTTCAGTATTGATGTTGTACCCACTTTATTTTCCTGATGTCTTCATTTATCAACTTATCTCTTCTTGCTACCCCCAGCATTCTGCGTGGACACTTCATCTCTGTCGTGACAAGTTTTCTTCTATCATTTGATGTTAGCGTCCAGGTTTGGCACTGGTAGCATAATGTTAGAAGAAAGATTGTGTTGAACATTGCTCGATTTATGTTCATAGTGACATGTTTGCATTTTAAAACGAAATATGTCTTAATGAAAAACGAGAGAAAGATAAATCCAATTTGTAAAGCAAAGAATAAAAGCAATTCTGCGGCTAAAACTCATCTAATCACCTGATCAGTTTACAGAGTCGGGTTTCTATGTTAAGTGAAATATTAAACGTACTGTCTGCTGCTTGTTTCAGTATGTTCTTAGTGCAAGTAACTGTGTGTAATCACACATTATATATTACCAAAACCACAGTTAATGGGCAGAGTAAGAAGTGAGTATAACCAGAGAACAGTCTTCTTTGAGGAATTGAATTGTGCTTGACTATCCAAGGACACCATAAAGAACAGAGCAAGAGACGACCGAGAAAAGTGGAGAGCAACTATACTGAAAAACTTTTAACTGCTCTAAAACATCAATTACACATAAATTTCTAAATAAAATTGTGTCTCTTTTTAGATAGATACGTACAGAATCAGCATGCACAATTTGTAGTGCCTATCTAGACTTAGCGATTTGAATGTTAGTGATTTGAGTAACAAAGGTCTTGACCAGAATCCCCCTTAACGGCCCTAGGCTCCCAGGGGGAGCGAAGAGAAGTCAAGTCAAGACTAACAAGATATTTGTGAATATTCATTCCATGCGGTTCTACGTTATTTTTCTTTGCGCTTCCTAGTAGCGACATACAAGAAGACTAATATTATCGGCATAATCGTAATCTTCAAGTACTGAGGTAGATTTTCATCGAATACCTCTGCTATCTTTCGTAGTTTCTCTCAAGACCAATTATATGCAAGGTTAAGCCGCCCGAGTGGTTACTGCGGCCCAAATTTGGGGTGTAAAGAATAGAACCATTGTTACCTGCCACGCATGTCGTAAGAGACGACTAAAGAGGTTTGACTGAAATCGGATGCATATGTCCTAAACGTGTAGAAGTCTATGCGTTTAGGGCCTACAAAACCAATGTGCAACGTATACACGTTCTTGGCAAAATCAAACATATCACAAAGAGTGATTAAAATTGGTTGTAAAGAATGAACGCAAAAAAGAAGAGAAGAAGGAGCAAGGTTAAGCAAAAAGGATGAAATATTACACCCAGTGTTAGATATATTAAATACGGAAACAAGTGCTGTGAGAGACATAATTATTAAAAAACAATTGTTTGGAACTCTACATTTTCGTAAGAGTTCGAACCTGTTGTCTTAAACACTAAACTTAGTGTTCGTAATATTCAACAACTGCTAAAATCGATAATCAAATTTAAACTTCATTCGGAAAGCAATTTCAAGTTGGTCAATAATTCTAACATCGTCTGGGATGTTCTCTGAGTAGTCAGAAATTACAGAAAATAAAATTCAAACAGTATTTAAATATAAATTGCTTGTGGTGTTTTGGGGAAGTAGTTTCATAACGTCTAAAATATAATACAAGTTGACTTGTGTTTTCCCCTCTGCTCATCGTGAAGCGAAGCGCCCCAACAGTTGTTCGCCCATATTCCCGGTCTATGGCTGTTTTCTTTATCGTCTCAAAGAATAGTTCAGCATCTCTCAGTTCCCCAAGAAGACTATGTCTCCATATCTGTTTAGGAAATCCATGTTACCGTTTTCCTTGCGGGTTCCACTCAAGTATTTTTCTAATGAAATTACCTGTGTCTTCCGTAGGGTATGCCTGATCCATTGCCGTGTTCTTCACTTAACTTGGGTTATCATGGTTTTCTGTTCTACTGTTCTTCTTCTTCTTTGCGTTCGTTTTTATGACCAATTTTAATCACTCTTTGTGATATGTTTGATCTTTGTCACAGAACGTGTATACGTTGCACATTGGTTTGTTAGGCCCTAAACGCATAGACTTCTACACGTTTAGGACACATGCATCCGATTTCATCCAAACCTCCTTAGACGCCTCTTACGACATGCGTGGCAGGTAACAGTGGTTCTATTATTTACACCCCAAACTTGGGCCCCGGTAACCACTCGGGCGTCTACTGTTCTTATATACAGGTCTGTGTTTGTAACTCTATCATACCATCTCAGTCTGATAATACGCAGAAGACATCCGTAGACAAAGGTTTGAATCTTTTTTATATTTAATTTGCTGACTCACAATGTTTCCGAGCCATACAGAAACACAGGTTTCACATTTGTGGTGAATAAACCTGATCTATCCAGAAATAACTCAGAATAAAAGAAAACTGGCAGATACTACAAATAAGAAAGAGAAAATTTAGGTATTTTAGACATATAAAAAGACACGAAGGGCTGGAGAAGACTATCATGGAAGGAGGCATACCGGCAAAGAGAAGAAGAGGAAGACCACGGAGAAGATGGATTCAGGATATAACTGATGGTTTCTCTCGCGATCGTATAACTGATGGTTTGAACATGACGGCTGCAGAGGCGAGACATCTGACTTATGTGAGAGAAAAATTCCGAAGGAGAGTTGGGGTGGCAAAGTTCTGCTCAGGACACGTTAGTTGATGATGATGAAAACTGATTTATAATTAAAGTTGTTACAAAAATAATAGTTCCTCGTTATCATCTAGCTTGCTTCTGTTGGAATCTGGCTCAGATGACAGTAACTCTAAATATCTTTTTTGTCCTGCGTGAATGTCCGAAGTCTGTCGCAATCATACTACACTCTTCTATGATATCTTGCATCCATCTTCTCCGTGGAATTCCTCTCTATCGTCTGCTTGGTATCATGTCCTCCAGAACAGCGGTTACCAAAGTTTACATTATCACGGGTCCCTTTCAAATACATTTTACTGCCGTGGGTCCCCGAAAAGTTTCTATATATGAAAATGGACATGTTGAATTGTTTGTGTTGCAATAGCAAACAATTTTCTCAGACTCCGGAAAACGTTATATGATCTGTCATTTTCTCCTGTCAGACATTTAAACTCCGGTCTATTCCGGTTCCCTTGATTTCGCAGGGGGACTAGTTTACCACTGTTTTTCACATGTCTTTAAAACTAATTTTTCTGCTTGAAATGTCAAAAATCATAATATTTCATCAAGTGCCTGATGACCACTGTGAGTACCTCGTAGATCCCAGCTGTCCGCGGACCCCAGTTTGGGACACGCTGCTCCAAAACGATCTTCTCCAGGGAATCATATTGTTCTACTTTTATTCTTCTTCTGCGTTCTCACTAGATTGTGATTCCGTATTATCTAATAAAGGTTATCATCTGCCTCAGATTTCAGACTGTCAACACGCCATGCAGTTTCTCTTGGATGTGTCCGACCTCTTTCTTCCCAAGTCTGCATACTGAGGGACTCTCTAAAGGACATGCTCTGTCGTGTTACTCACCAGAAGACAGTGGTACAGACTGTTGGTAGAGTTAGGAGACAGTGGTACAGACTGTTGGTAGAGTTAGGTGACAGTGGCACAGACTGTTGGTAGAGTTAGGCGACAGTGGCACAGACTGTTGGTAGAGTTAGGTGACAGTGGCACAGACTGTTGGTAGAGTTAGGCGACAGTGGTACAGACTGTTGGTAGAGTTAGGCGACAGTGGTACAGACTGTTGGTAGAGTTAGGCGACAGTGGTACAGACTGTTGGTAAGCAAGAAAGTAAAGGAAGCCTTTGCGTTAAAAGTTTTTACGAATCCGATCTCCATTTTTGATCAGTAAACTAACAACTACATTTTAAAAATGTCTTTCCCCCACCCCTTCCACCACCTCACACCCCACCCCCTTTCTCCCCATATAATAATATATGCAGACGCCTATGTATGAATGTTTGGTTGAGCATGTAGTAAATTGATGCTGTGCATTATTGTATTAATTTTATGGAAGACAGAGTGGCACATCACTGTGAAAATGGACGAAATTTATGAAGTGGAAAATTGAAGAGACAGTCAGAGAAGATGAAGGTCAATTTATCATCATGTCCTGTAGAAAAACATGAACAACAAATAACATATATTTTTTTTCTAGAATAATGATGGATGGCAGAAGACAGAGAAACAGTTATTGATATTCGTTGTTGTACATAACATATATTTTTGTTCTAGAATAATGATGGATGGCAGAAGACAGAGAAACAGTTATTGATATTCGTTGTTGTACATGTTGTAATGAAATCACAATGTGTTTTGTTTCGTTTCAACGAAATCAAGTTTCGTGTTATTGTCTATTCCCAGGTGGAAGATGTAGTTGGCTGTCCACTCTTGCGTAGAGATGGGAGCTTTAATTTGCGTTCTAGTGCTAGAAGAGTCGCCTTTGTTGTGTTGTATCCTTGTTTATGTCTTATGGTCTTGATATTGTCTATCCATCTTTTCTTGGTCTTCCCTTAGCTCTAGTACCCGATCTCTTTTATTGTATGCTGTTATTGGTGGTTGGTTGTGTTTCATTCTCATTAAATGTCCAAACCACTGCATCTGTTGTCTTTCAATGTATTCGGTGCATGAAGTTATGTTCACTCTGTTTCTGATGTCCTCATTTCGTAGTCTGTCTTTCCTAGTGACTCCCACTGCCTTCCTCAAGCATTTCATTTCACATGTTGTGAGCTTTCTGTGATGTGTTACTAGAATATTCGAGTTATTTGTTAGAATAAAATCACATTTTATGTTAATTCTTTCAAATAAAATCTTCATTTGTGTATGCTTGAATGATAGGAACATCATCATTGCACTTCAGTGAGTAACCATGTGTGCTTCGATCTCTTTCTTACACAGGAAGATAGGACCATCATCATTGCACTTCAGTGAGTAACCATGTGTGCTTCCATCTCTTTCTTACACAGGAAGATAGGACCATCATCATTGCACTTCAGTGAGTAACCATGTGTGCTCCGATCTCTTTCTTTCAGAGGAAGATAGGAACATCATCATTGCACTTCAGTGAGTAACCATGTGTGCTTCCATCTCTTTCTTACACAGGAAGATAGGACCATCATCATTGCACTTCAGTGAGTAACCATGTGTGCTTCGATCTCTTTCTTACACAGGAAGATAGGAACATCATCATTGCACTTCAGTGAGTAACCATGTGTGCTTCGATCTCTTTCTTTCAGAGGAAGATAGGAACATCATCATTGCACTTCAGTGAGTAACCATGTGTGCTTCGATCTCTTTCTTACACAGGAAGATAGGACCATCATCATTGCACTTCAGTGAGTAACCATGTGTGCGTCGATCTCTTTCTTACACAGGAAGATAGGAACATCATCATTGCACTTCAGTGAGTAACCATGTGTGCTTCGATCTCTTTCTTTCAGAGGAAGATAGGAACATCATCATTGCACTTCAGTGAGTAACCATGTGTGCTTCGATCTCTTTCTTACACAGGAAGATAGAAACATCATCATTGCACTTCAGTGAGTAACCATGTGTGCTTCGATCTCTTTCTTTCAGAGGAAGATAGGACCATCATCATTGCACTTCAGTGAGTAACCATGTGTGCTTCGATCTCTTTCTTACACAGGAAGATAGGAACATCATCATTGCACTTCAGTGAGTAACCATGTGTGCTTCGATCTCTTTCTTTCAGAGGAAGATAGGAACATCATCATTGCACTTCAGTGAGTAACCATGTGTGCTTCGATCTCTTTCTTACACAGGAAGATAGGACCATCATCATTGCACTTCAGTGAGTAACCATGTGTGCTTCGATCTCTTTCTTACACAGGAAGATAGGAACATCATCATTGCACTTCAGTGAGTAACCATGTGTGCTTCGATCTCTTTCTTTCAGAGGAAGATAGGAACATCATCATTGCACTTCAGTGAGTAACCATGTGTGCTTCGATCTCTTTCTTTCAGAGGAAGATAGGAACATCATCATTGCACTTCAGTGAGTAACCATGTGTGCTTCGATCTCTTTCTTTCAGAGGAAGACCTCAGCAGCAGTGAACGGTTTTTTTTTAAATTTTAACAAAGAATTTTTCCCAGACAGTGGCTTTCCAGCCTTCTCTTCTGAATTTTAAACTGCCAATGTTTTTTTAACTTTTTAACTTTAACACGGAGCTACGTTTTATTATTCGTCTCTGATATTACTAAGGACTTGATCTCACCTACACTGAGATCAGGAATCTCTGGAAAAATATACCGATGGATCCACAAGAAAGCCAAGCCAGTACCTTTGTAAAACATCACAATTTATGTTAATGGTAAGATTGATATCAAATGTTGTTTGACTTGTTGGTAGAAAACTAAATATGTGATATATATTGACTAACTGTTAATAGTATTTTTGTCTTTATTGACAGGCTCAGATTTAGCGTTAGTTTACAGACAAAGTCTGAATGACAACAGCTCTGTTATGCTTCCAGTGCTATAGTATTCTTATGCAACATTGAATACATATTAGCTAGGGTTGTCGTTACTGTCTGTAATACCGCTTTGTAGAGAGATATAGAACAGGTGGGGGACCAGTGCTTGTGGAATTTAATGCACGCCTGCCTAGTAAAATAGGACGCCCTAAATAGACTTGGAGACGAAGTCTTCTTGCGGAACTGAAGAATGCTCAACTGTCCTGGGAAACAACAAAGAGAACAGCCAGAGACCGAGAAGAGTATCGAATAACTGTTGAGGGCCTATGCTCCACGAGGAGCGATGAGGAAAAAGTCAAATAAGTCATGCCTAGTGCAGTCCCCAGGAAAGTGTTCATATTAGGATTTTTTTCTTTGTACATTGACAGAAAAAATTATTTGACCTCATCGTCAATTGATCTCCGGTCTCCCGCATGGGACCCGCGCACTAACACATTCAGTCAGACGATCCACAGCTGTATTCCAATCAGCTAAATTACTCTGGCACAGGTGGAATAAGAAAGGTGATGAACGACAGATTGTGAAGATACAATTCAAGATACAGTAGTCCTTCATAGGTTGCGCCTGAGTAGTTACTGAGGCCCAAATTTGGGGTTTAAAGAATAGAACCACTGTTACCTGCCACGCATGTCGTAAGAGGCGACTAAGGAGGTTAGGCTGAAATTGGATGCATGTGTCCTAAATGTGTAAAAGTCAACCTGCTGCCTTGCAGGGCGGCTGGGGACAGCCAAAGGCTAACGGAGAGCGAATCCAGTAAACGCTGGCTGAATCCGGACACATCGCCGAAGGATAAGCACCAGAGCTCCAAATGGTACTGAAGAGGTGACGAAACCCATCCATGCTAAGGCTGCATGAATCAGATTTCCACATGAACGAATTTATGGAGAGATCTGGTACATCGGTTTTTTATGTGATCGCGAGAGCGAGAGAGAGAGAGAGAGAGAGAGAGAGAGAGAGAGGTTGTATTCAAACGACCATGAAGAAGTCATAGACCTGTTAAACAGTTTATTTTTGTTCACCTTCCAGAAGTAGTCATTGCGCATAATATGACATCTCAGTCAGAGTTTTCTTAAAGGTGTGCTTAACTTATTACAAGTGTGATTCTACTGCGTTCTGAAGATCACATGTTCGAATTCGGATTAGATGTTTCGGTTCACTTAATTAAGGATTGTATCTTTTCAGAGATACCTAGAATTGTTGATGGAGCTACGGAGCTCGTACTTTGTGCAACTTACTTGGCGGTTGATAGGCCACTTAATTCAAACAAGGAGTGTCCAAAACATAATAAAAACTCAATGAAAATAAGTCAATGCTTCGCCTTTAAATCTTTTTTAAATAAAACAAAATAGCTTGCTTATTCATTTCTATGGCGAAACACGTACAAATACATACGTGTACATATACATATACATACACGTACAAAATACAAAAACAATAATAATAATACACAGAAACGTTTCGACCCAAAGGCCTTTATCGAGTAAAGGATACAACAGAAGTGAATAATTTCACTTCTTACACAGCACACAACATTTCCTATTCTCTTCTATCAATTTGCAACGGCACCTTTTTTTAAAAAAAACTTTATTGAGATTTTCAAATTGAGCCAAAAATATCGTCTAATCCTTCAAGAAAAATGTCTACATTTTACTAATGTATTTACGTTATCGGCAAACAAAACCAAAAGAAACCAAAATATGACATAATAACATTCGCATTAAGATGTTTCAGTAGAAGAAATTGTACATAACACGTTGGAAAATTGAGGATGACAAAATCTAATGGAACACTTTCAGAAATCTCAAATTTGTAGGACGTCTATTTGGGGAATGTTAAGTAACCTCTAACATTTAGAGCTCTTGTTCCATTTTTCATTTATATCTAAGGCAGTATTTTGCGTCACATCTTTCAAAATGTTGCTAATATTTGTAAGGTTCTAAGGTTTGAAATAAAGCTGAGAATATTTCAATCAAATGTGAAGTCAGGGCTGTTCTATGGCTCGGGAACACGGTAGACAACAAAAGAAAACATCAGAAAACTGCAGACATTCGTAAATGAATGTTTACGTAGAATAGAGGGACTGAGATGGTATGATAAGATTACAAACGAGGAACTCAGAGAAAGAACTAAGCAGGTACCAGTGGAGATAGAGCTAAGGAAGAGACGCTGGCGATGGATGGTACATACACTGAGAAGATCGAGCGGAAGCATTACAAGATAGGAACTGTTTTGGAACCCGCGGGGAAAGAGGAGTAGGGGAAAGTCTAGACCGACCTGGAGAAGAGACTTGGAGACTGATATTAAAAGGATAGGTAAAACATGGAAAGAGTTGGTAAGGGATGGCAAGAGAGAGGAAGAGCTGAAAGAGGTTTGTTGAAGACCCAGTCCCCTGCAGGGAGTTGAAAGGTAAAGAAGAAGAAGGTTTGAAATAATAACATGTATTCTTATTTTCTGTTTCCCATATCCTGTTGTGCCTTACAGCGTTAGGATAAGAAGAGATTTCTAGAACGAGCCCTTATGTGCGCTTCATAAATAGTGTCTTTCGTCGCCTCTGTTATCTCTGAGATCCACATTTTGTGTGGCCGTCTTTTGCTTTGTATCCATTGTATCAGAGCAACATTGCTCCTTAAGGTGCACCGTCTGTTGGTAATCTGCTTACGTGGCCGAACCATTTAATTTGTTGTTTCTTGATGAAGTTCAGTCTTGATTTTTTCTACCCACATTTATCCTAATGTCTTCATTTTTCAACTGGTCTCTTCTTGTTACCCCCAGCATTCTGTGTAAACACTTCATCTTTGTCGTGACTAGTTTTCTTTTATCGTTTGATGTCAGAGTCCATGATAGGAGAAAACTAATCACTACAGAGATGAAGTATTTACGCAAAATTTGACATTTCAAATGAAAAATATTTGAGCAAAAATTAATATAGATTTCTTTTTTTAATTTTGAATCGGTCGTTCAATGTTTATGATGGGAGGTAACTGACGATAACGTTGGTCACCCGTGTATTGTCGGGGCCAGCAATAGAAGCAAAGAATAGTACCATTGCGACCTACAAAGCATGTCGTAAGAGGCGACTGAGGTAGTGGCCTAGTGAAACTACCCTAGCAAATACTAAGTGTTGCAGAAATCGGATGTGCTGGCCTACTTATATGCGCATAACTGGCCCAACGTACAGTCGCACTTATGCTCAGAACACATACAAATCACAAAGAGTGGCTAACAAGTGGTTAATATGGAGCGTTCGAAGAAGAAGAAGATAAAATGGAAAATTGTAAACAAAACAAATTAATACTAAATGATTTTTTTAATCGCTCTTTCAATGTTTATGATGGGAGGTAACTAACGATAACGTCACACGATTCTTGTTTCCTGTATGAACTTATGCGACGTCATGGCACACAATATGAAGCTGGAAATTTATTTTCTCCCATCTATAGCATCAAAAGTTGGACTGCAGATAAGCTATGAAAAGACAAATATAATGAAGACACCTATGGCAGCTAATGCAGATATTAACCTGAAATCCAAAATGATAAAAAAAAACAGAGCAGTTCACCTATTTTGGTAGCAATTTTGATTGCACAGGAAATGTTTAAAAAGAAATTATGATACACATTGTTAAAGCAACATTATCTTTTAAATGTTTTTATAAAATATGGAACTGTAAGTTATATAGTATTAAAACTAAATTACGAATTTTCAATTCAAATGTTGTATCAATCCTAACATATGCCAGCGAGAGTTGGAAAATGACTAAAGATATAGAAAGCAAGTTGAATACATTTGAAAATAGATGTCTGTGAAGTCATGGCACATAATATAACGCTGGAAGTTTATTTTCACGTTAAGATTTGCTTTTCTTATCACAAGTGCCCCTCGTCATTCAGGCGAAATTTATTCCACTGAAAAGGTACTTGTAATTTAGATCCAGAAATAGAGTATCACATATTTCTATAGTTCAACCGGTTACAGTGTGTGCACCGAGAATTGTTTGCCAAACTTGCCTCCAACTTCGGAATGTGCATGCACGTTGTTGCTAACAATAATTATAGTGTTTGCTTTTCAACTCGGTCATAGTAAGGTTATGGGTTCACTTCCCATAGCCGACGTTCCATAAGAGAGGTAAGTAATTCGATCTCCTACCGTCTGCATACTTGTATACATAAAATACTCATACGATCTGCAAAAGCTACGAAAATTGTTATTTTCTTTGTTACCATATATATATGTTTGTATACAGAAGAAATCAAACGTATGAGAGAGAGAGAGAGAGAGAGAGAGCGAGAGCGAGACAGATTGGTATATATATATATATATATAGAGAGAGAGAGAGAGTGAGATAGACAGACGGCGACAGATTGGTGTGTATATATATCATCGCGTTCGTAGTGCGTTGGTCGACGGTGTGACAAGCCCTCTGTGAGTGAGGGTTCAATTCCGCGGGCTAGCAGAAAAAGCCACAGGTTCTCCAGATTTGCTGTGTTCGTGGGTTCAAACCGAAGGGTTACGATGTCCACGGTACCGAGCCGAACAGCTGAAAGCTGAAGTGCTTCTGGATCGAGGAATACATATATATATATATATATATATATATATATATAGAGAGAGAGAGAGAGAGACATGAAGAGAAAAAGAATGTACAAAATAGAGTGATAGAAAGAAAGTGAGGTACCGAGAGATGGACAGATAGGGAGAAAAAAATGATGGCGTGAGATCTATATATATGAAATGAAAATCGTGGCATATCGTTTACATGACGTAGCCATCAACCACAGTAAACGAGACGTTGATTTTTCTAGGCACCACTTATACGTGCAGTAGTTTGCCATTGTTTCTGAACGGTGAGGTCTATTGTCTATTTTTACCTTTTTTAAAAAATCCCACGGAAACGAATTTGCTTCCAAACTTGCCCACAGTGGGGTTTGAACCAGGCACGCTTGGGTTTGGGATCCAGTTCACTACCGCTTAAGCTACAGACGCTAACGTTAAATATATATATACAGAAATACCATTGTTACATAATTTTACTGAAGACATCCCTTATATTGAATATATATATAAAGAAAGAGAGAGCGAAAATGTTAAAGAAATAGCGAGTGAAAAATAGACACAGAATGAGAGACAGTGGAGAGATGGAGATAGATATAGATAGACAAAGAAAGAGAGTGAAAGACTGAGATAGATAACAATAGAAAGGGAGAAAAATGAGTGAGAGGAAAATATAGCTAGAGAGATAAAAAAGTGGGGGAGTGCAAGTTAGCAAGAGATATACTTAGAGAGAAAAGGAAAGAAAGATTGACAGAGAGATAGAGAGGCAGAAAGAAAGAGAGAGAGAGAGAGAGAGAGAGAGAGAGAAAAGGATATACATCGTGATAGAAATAAATAAAGAGAGAGAGAGAAAGTGAAAAAGAGAGAAAGAGACAGAAAGAGAGAGAGAGAAAGTGAAAAAGAGAGAAAGAGACAGAAAGAAAGAGAGAGAGAAAGATATAGATCGTGATAGAAATAAAGAGAGAGAGAGAGAGAAAGTGAAAGAGAGAGAAAGAGAGAGAGAGAGATCAAAAGAGAGAAAACATTGTGCATCCATATTGTATTCGAAAGATCAATATACAAAAGGCTTCTATATTGTATATGTATCTATATTGTGTATAATTCAATATTCTTGTGTGACATGTATATGGAACTGCTGGGTAATTTCATTAGCAAAAATAAATCAATGTTCCAGATTCGATGAAATATATCAATTTCTTTTGTTGCTGTAGACACGGTAAATAACACTATTTAGTGTATATATCATCATCATCATCATCAAGTAGCATCATCATGAGCAGAACTTTGTTCCCACAACAGACCTCCGGATTTTCTCTCTCTTATTTGCCAGCTTTCCCACCTCTGCAGCCGTCATGTTCAAACCATGGATGAGCCTAATATCCAGAGTCATTTTGGCACCATCCAGTGTGGTCGTCGGCGCTGCAACACGTGTGCTTATGTAATAAAGACACGTACTATGTCTTTTCCAAAAGCCACGTTTGTTATTGAAAACAGTTTCACGTGCGAGTCCCGAAATATTATCTATGCAATCACCTGCAAGCGGTGCTTCAAGGCCTATATTGGGGAAACCGGCAAGAGGCTCAGTAAGCGATTCGCCCAACACTTGCGCGATATACGCCAATGCTCTGTGACCCCTGTAGCGACTGATTTCAATGATATTGGCCATTCAGGAGTTTGCGATGTCCAGGTCACAGCCATCCGATCATGTTCCTCTGATGATCGTAGTCGATTTGCTCTGGAGAACCGTTTTATTTCGTTATATGGTACCTTGCAACCTCTTGGACTCAACGCATTACATTCCTATGCTTCTTAGTACTTTCTCATCTCATGCCTTGGAATCTATATGTGTATTTGCTTCATATATATAAGTTATATATTCACTTGATTGTTTATTGTTCTCTTCTTTTCCACTTCTAGTTTTGTGTTGCACTAATTTCGTTATTCGTTTTTATTCCCAGATTTTCATTAGATACTTTTGAATGTTTCTGTAATCGTCCATTTGTAGTGTTCTTTGAAATTCGTCACTCCTGTTGTATCGTTTGCTTGATAAAGGTCTTTTGGTCGAAACGTTGCTGTTTATCGTCACTGTTTCTGTATTTTATAAAACTATAGTACTTTGTTTGTACGTGTTTCGCTATATATATATATATATGCAGATATGAAAACAGCAACTTTCTGCAGACAGACAAACAGACGGTGAGACATAGATAAGAGCGTTGGATTGATAGATCTATTAAAACAATTCAGGAGGATAAATATATCGTCTGTAGCTTAAACGGTTGTGGGCTCGATCACAACCCAATGGGTATCTGGCTCAAACACCGCGGCGGGCAGTTTTGTAAGAAAATTATTTTCCTTGAATTTTTACTAATGGTAAGAATTGACCTCTCCGTTCAGAAAATCAACGATTTGTTTACTGTGGTTGAGGGCCACGTCCTGTAAAGGATTAAATATGAAAATCGTGGTATATCCTTTACAGGAGGCCAGCCATCAACCACAGTAAACGAGTCGTTGATTTTCTAGGTACCACTTATACAATCAGTAGTTTGCCATTGCTTTCTGAACGGTGAGGTCTATTTTTATCTTTTGTAAAATTCCCACGGAAACGAATTTGCTTCCAAATTTGTCAACCGTGGGGTTGGAACCAGGTACGCTTGGGTTTGTGATTGAGCTCACTACAGCTTGAGCTACAAACGCTCACCATTAAAGGATACGCCGCAATTTGCATTCATTATCAGAGAGGCCGGAGAGCCGCTGTAGCGCAGTTGTTAGTGAACTCGCTTGGCAAGGCTGGTGGTCTGGGTTCAGCTCCCGCAATGTGCGTGGAATTTTTCCCGACCACGACGGCTCTCAGGTCGACCCAGCCTCAAATGGGTACCAGACATGCTCTGGGAAGTAAAGGCGGCCGGCGTGATGCTGACCACATCACCCATTGTGTGCCGACGGTCAATGAAAAATACAGGCCTAACACTGTATTGACCTATATACCACAAGGTATGAAAGGGTTCTTTTACTTTTTTTTTACTTATCAGAGAGGCCACGGCACTGCTTTAGACATAGATGGATAGACAGACTGAAGGACAGAAAGACAAGTGTACGTTTCGATAGATGTGTATATAGGGACAGACCTATTAGCAGGGCATATAGATGTATGGTTAGATTTACAGACATATAGACAGACGGACGAATACAGAACAATATAAATTATGGATCGAATGAGGGATGGATGGACGGATGAACAAACTGATGAACACAGAGAAATATATATATATAGACAGCGAGAGGATGGACGGATGACCAAATTAATGAACAAATAAATATATATGTATATATATTTATATATATATATATATATATATATATGCAACGAGACAGGCAGACAGGACGGATGGATAGATGGATAGGCTGATAGATGGATGGAGAGATGAAGGAATGGATAGTTGGGTGGATGGAGAAAAGGATGGATTGGAGGAATGGATGGATGGGTGAGTGGGTCGATGGATGGATGGATGGATGGATGGATGGATGGATGGATGGATGGATGGATGGATGGGTGGATGAATGTGTGGATGAATGAACGGATGGGTGGATTGATAGATCAATAGATAGATGGAGGGGTGGATGGGTAATTCTTTTTGTGGATGGACGGATAGATGGACGGATGGATGGACGGATGGATGAACAGGCGAAGCGACAGATGGATTGAAGGACGGAAGGATGAATGAAAAGATAGATAGATGGATCGATAAATAGTGTTCTCTCTGACAGTTAAAGAAAGCTGAGATTTGACCTCGTTTACCTCTGTCAAGCTTTTAGAGCTCTACATTCCCCACTTCTTCAATTTAGCAAGTTATCGTGTCGCTATGCGTGTCTGTAAGGGCGTGTCTGACGTGTGTACACTAAATAGGCTGAAGTAACAACGTTTACTATGTCAACCCTACACTCGTTAGTTGATTTATGATGCTTAAAGCGGTAAACGGCTAAGAAAAAGGAAAATGGACACATGAAAAAAGAAGTTGCAGTAAAGATAAACTACACCAAAATAATTGATCTGAACCCTCTAATGTTGGAAAGAGGCCAGAGTGGTACTGATTAAACAACAGAATTAAAGAAAAAAAGCCTGTCTTTATTCCCTGTACTATCGCTATTTATTTCGGTGTAGGACAGCATAAGCATAAGCTTGAGGAATGTAATGGTCGCATGGCTAGTGCAGTCACTGACAAACTGTTCAAGTTAGGATTTGTTCTTTATGTCCCCAATATATAAAAACTCATTGACTTTACCTGACATCAAACCCGGGTTTCTCGAATTGAAGCCTGCTCTAATCCATTCGACAAGACGCTACTTCAACCTTCTCAACCACAGAATTAAGAACCAATATATGCACATTTCGTATGAATCAAACACATTGTAACGGCGCAATGAATCAGGATGTGGTGATCTTCTTGTGTTGAACATTTGGATATATTCCATAAACTAGGGCTGTCCAACGTTTTTTACACACTGGACTGCATCTATCTAATGACTATGGAGTTGCCAGCGCCTTGTGACAATTGGAATAAAATACTAATAATATTCTTCTTCTTCACATTTCAACTCCCAGCGGAGCACAGGTCTTCAACAAACTTCTTCCATCTCTTCCTTTCTCTTGCCATCCCTTCCAATTCTTTCCATGTTTTACCTATCCTTTAATATCAGCCTCCAGCTCTCTTCTCCAGGTCTGTCTAGGCTTTCCTCTACTCCTCTTTCCCTGCGGGTTTCAAAACAGTTCATGTCTTGCAATGCACGTGGTCGGTCTTCCCAATGTATGTCCTATCCATCGCCAGCGTCTACTACTAATAATAATACAGTAATAAATAGTTTCTTTGGCGTTCGGCCTAGGGTTAGTGACTCTGTCTATTAACCCCGACGTTCTGAGTTCGAATCACGCTGCGGACAGTGTGCTTGCAAATTGTTTCCGTTGATTTTAACAAAGGACGATGGCGCCACCGTTCAGAAAGCAATGGCAAACTACTGAACGTATCTAGAAAATCAACGACTTGTTTACTGTGGTTGATGGCTACGTCCTTTGGGATATGCCACGATTTTCATTTTTCAATAAATAGTTAGTTTGTTCCTTTCGTACCAAAGGCAGAGGTTTTATATCTCCATGTAATGCGGCTCGTTGCTAGCAGTTGGAGATCTCGTATGGTTTTACATCCCAATAGTTTACTTTCTTGTTGGATTGTTCTTCGAAGAGTGGTCTTAGGTCTTCCACGTTTTCTTTTCCCAACTGGTGACGACATTGTGACGAGACTAAACAGACTTGTCTATTTAGTCTCTTTTCGTCTGATCTAAGAACATGACCTAAATATTTCCACCTTCGTTTCCTTATAATATTTGATACGGGTTGTTGGTGTGTTCTATCTCTCACTGTGTTCGAAACGAAATCACTCCATTTTACTTTTAATAATTTTCGGGGACATTTATTCTCAAAGCTGTCCAGTTTCTTATCAATTTTCTTTGTTGATTTCCCAAATTTCATAACCGTAGGTCAGTACAGGAATCACATATGACCTAAACAATTTAACCTGTGTACATATACTAAGGTCTTGAGATTGCCAGATATTCGTTAACTTAGTGAAGGTACTAGGCTGCTATAACAATACAAGAGTTTATATCTTTCATCGTGTCTCCGTGTAATGTGGTTCAGAATGTATTAATAACAACATGAATACTAAAAATAATAACAGATAAAAATTTAATATTGACAAGTTTAATTTGGTTTTAATCTGCTTACGAAAGAAAAAAACTGAATCATACTGTTAATCAGGAATATATCTTTATCTTGAAATTCTGATTAGCGTTACATTCAAAAGTATAACAATTGACGCCAGAGATGTACCACACAAAAGCCAAGGCGCAGCGAGTGTCGCGTTGAACAGCGCTGTATTGACCATAAATGACAGATGCTGACTACAAAAGAAATAAATTTGACCACAAATTAAAGATGCTGACCACAAAGAAATGATATTGACCACAAATGATAGATGCTGACCACAATGATACTTGAAATTGACCACAACACAAATAATGTTCACATTTGATAAAAAAAAACAGACAACAAAAAAGCTTTAAAGCCCACAACCGTGTCCATCCTATCCCCCAATATGCGTCATGAAATAATAACGGTTTGTTCCTCTTCTTCTTTTGTCGTCACGCTGTTGCCCAGTGTCGTGGTTTTTGTGGTTTTTTTGGCGTGTTCTGTAGCTTGGTGATTGTTATTTTTTTTGACAGGATTCTGCTATGCCATCTAAACATCTTTTCGTGGTTCTTTGCCTTCTTTCCTGATGTTCTGTTGTAAAAGACTCATCAGGAAAGAAGGCGAAAGGAAGACCACGAAAAATGGTTAGATGGCATAGCAAAATCCTGTCAAAGAGCAAAACAACAATAATCCAAGCCAGAAGTTAACAGTTTGTTTAGTTTGCTAAAATATGATTTACCCATATCTACACAAATCTCATTAGAAGTAATACAACTGACAAAAGAATATCAAAACATAACTAAAAGACATAAAATAGTGAATGTATTATGTAATCACGATCTACTCACCGACTCACCCAGACCACATCCTGTAACTGAGTGTCCAACTATAGAACCTGATTTAATCCGGTGCGAGCGCTCGCGGCGTGCAATGTCTCACTACTCACGTTGTATCTAGCTAAAGACAGAATAAAGGAGGTGGCAATAATATAGAGGTGATGAAGTTCGTGAAATACCATCTCGTTCAAGTTTTACTTCTTCTTTTAGAGTTTAGGAGTTCTCAACCTTATTCTGCTGGCGTTCCCCTTGAAGATGAGGCAAGATTGTCGCGCATCTAGGTCCCCATTTGTGTCCTTCATTCTCTCCCTCCGAATTAACTGTAATTTCAATAAACAAATAATGTTTATCACTTTAAGTAAGCGTTACTACAGCTCTGTACCCTAAACACAATAACATTGACAGTGACAAGTGTAAACATTAAAACATATTGATAAGTATTTCGCTAAAATTGTTACGGAAGTCAATTTCAATGGATTTTTTAGTAATTATTTTAAGAAAATGGTATTGATTGATTGATAGATTCATCATCATTGCACTTCTGATAGTAGCCATGTATGCTCTGATCTCTTTTTATTACACAGGAAGTTCTCAGTGGCAGTGCACGAACTCCGTAGCACCGATGAGTGTACAAGATGTAACTTAGAAGATGGTGAAAAGGTTTGGCCGAAATTTCTTTTATGTTTGTAATTAATTTTACTCAGGTCGCAGCTTTCCAGCCTCTTATTCTCGATTTTGAACTGTCACTGGTTCTTTTATGTGCTAAACACTGGACTACATTGTATCTTCCGTCTCCAATAGGGCTAGAGACTCGATTTCACTTACACTGTGATCAGGGATCTCTGGAAAAACATTCCGATAGTTCTACTGAGCACATTTGCAACGGAAATCGAGCATCTAATCTCTACGTCACTAAGCCCACCTAATTTTAAACTGAAAGTTTTAATGAAAAGAAACAAAACATTTCAACTGGATAACATAAACAATTCATATGAAAGCTTACTAAATCACTCAAATCAACAACATTTTCACAACTTTTCTCACCTCTCTGGCTTAAAGGGTTTAAAAGCCGAAGGATTTACTTCATTGCACCGGGTTTTAACCCATACGGCTCGGTCCCTCTCCGCAGAAATGGCACGCCACCTGCCGAGAGTATTGCACAAAGCACGAACACCATAGCTCCAGCAACAGCCCTAGGGTCTCTACAAAAACTGCACTCGTGAACAGAATGGCGCGGTTCGGACTCGAACCCACGACCATCGACTCACAAGGCAAACGGCTTAACCACTTAGCCACAGATTACCTCTCTGGTAATGCCTCCCTCCTTCCAGGGGCAATGCGCATCACATGTTGAGAGCCACTGTACTAGACAAAATTCTTCCAGTATTTGTAAACAATAGATAAATGTATGATAATATTTGACAAGATGTGCATGAAGAGAAAATCAAACTTGGAAAATATGATGACGGGTAGACAATAATATACAAGCAATTAAGTTGAAACTCCAGACATGCTGAATATGAGGTTCATCATCAAATAGTTTAACCTGAGCAGAACTTTGTCACCCCAACAGTCCTCCGGAATTTATCCTCTCATAGGCCAGGTGTTTCTCCTCTGCAGCCGACATTCAACCATCAGTTACATACTGAATCTATCTTCTCCGTGGTCTTCCTCTTCTTATCTTTGCCGGTATGCCTCCTTCCATGATGGTCTTCTCCAGCCCTTCATGTCTGCTTATATGTCCACAATATCTCAATTTTCTCTTCTTATTTGTAGCATCAGCCAGTTTTCTTTGATTTTGAGTTCTTTCTGGATAGATCTTTGTGCCTTCTCTTCTCTGTCCATGATATATGTAGGAATCTTCTGTAACACGTATATTCAAAAGCACATATATGTCTTTCCACTGCCTTATTAAATGTCTATGCTTCACACCTATACGTTGCCACTGGAAATATGCATGTTCTTAGTATTCTGATCTTTATTTTCCTATCAGTTCCGTACCATACCGTTTTTAATTGTTCAATCAGAATATAAAGTTAGAAAAGTACAATATAAAGGGAACTATTTTCTATGCATGCCATGATGTGTTCTTCTCCTACCGATATTGGTTATTTGTTACTAAACTGACGTCGTAGCACTCCGGACAGACCCAAAGGGGTTCAGTCTCCCTCAACATATGTCGAAGGGCATGCTTACTGATAGTTCCTGTGGCTCGCTTTGTTAAATATACTCCTCACTCTGCCTCTCAGGCATCCAGTTTTACTTATACAACGGGTTACTCCAAACTGTTTATATAGCTGGATCGATTCAACATCTATTTTAGTGTCTTCATCCAACAGGCAGTCGTGAGGAGATGGAAGAACATCCCCTTTATTCATTTTCCAAAACTACCGTCTTTTCTGCCTGAAATACCGCTTTTTTATGACGGTGTAGGACAGGTGAGACGGGAGCCTGAGGAACTTAATGGCTGGGTACAGTCGCCGTAAAGCTGTTCAGGTTAGGATTTTTTATTTATGCCCACAAATGAAAACAATGCTTGACCTTACCGGGAATTGAAAGCGGATCTCCTGCATGGGAGTTGCATTCTAATCCATTCGACCAAACTCTCCCAGCTTTAACTCCCCAAAAATCGATGAACGTTGATAATAATAATAATAATAAGAGACACAAAAATAGTAATTATATAATGAATTAAACTGACGTCATTCCATACAATAAGCTTTTATAAGTTCTCAGTTTATCTTAGCTATTTGTAGGCTTCATCGACGAAACACCCACACTGTAGCAGCGGCAACGATATATAATTATCCAAAGGTTAGTAAAATCAAGCAGACAATGTTCAGCTGTCTAATCCAGATAATTGATATACAGGGAATTGAACACTGTGCGATATTGATTTTATCTGTAGCATCACCATAACACTACCCACGATGATCTAACTAAACAATGGGAAACTGCACTGACACGATACATATTAGACAATAAACATATATTGGAATATATTTCTGCATCATGTAAGACAATATACAATCAAACGAAAGAGACAAACTTACATGTTGCACATTGATAGAAATGTCTTAATGCTGTTGTGTGCTATATACCATGTGGCGTTTATTTATATATATATATATATATGTTATGGTTCTAGACTCGGTAAAATCCAGATACAAACATACGCATGTATTGCAACTGATGGTATCGTTATATATATATATATATATATATATATATATATATATATATATATATATATATATAGAAGGCCAGCCAATGGATAGAGCTGATATTTTGAACGCCCTCATAGAGTGTGACGCTAATAAGATTTTCATTTAAACCAATCCACGTCAACTACTAGATTGCAGGAGCTGGGTTTGAAGATTGGAGTAACAAGAAAATAAAAGCATAACAGGTACGTGAGTAGGTTCATCAATCAAAATCGAACTGGTACGGTCAGTCGCTGATGGAGATATTGTGAAGGAGATCAGAGCACCTATGGACATGTCCGGAGTGAAATGAAGATATTCCAAACCGAAACTGAAATATATATATATATATATATATATATATATATATATATATATATTCAGGGTGTTCAAGATAAAAGCAGCCTCGTCGTTAAGGAAGCATCGTCGTCAAGGAGCTACTCTGGCATATGTTTACGAAAATGAGAAGTTTCAGTTATGACGTAGTATAGGTCAAGGTTGTGTAATGGTGTGTAATTGTAGTGACAGATCAGCCTGGCGCACACTTCTTCGACACGGTTCCTCGGCCTGCGAGGCAGATAGAACAGCACGGATGGAGAAAAACGTCAAAACAGAAAGGCAGTAAAACTTCCCACAAGTGCAAATATACCTTGCCCACACTGTACACGAACATTTCAAGCCCGTATCGGCCTCACTAGTCATCTACGCACACACAGACAAACATAACGCAACTACATTCCCTTGGATGAAAACTTGTGTGGTCATCATCAGCCGTGATTGACAAGCGTCAATTGTAGTGCGGGAAGGGGCGATGAACAAATGTGACGTAAGACGAGCTAGTCAGAACCGGTTTAAATAGTAAATATACACAACGGCAATAAGTAACTGGTAACTTTTGATTTGTCACTCGGGCCGCTTTTATCTTGAACACCCTGTACAATTATATTATATTAGAAACGCTACCGGATATGGAGACTGAAGAGTGCAGAGAACAGAGACGCGACCTTCTGATAATTCCCACTCACTAGTTTCATATGCAGCAACTGTGGCAAGTGTTGCTACTCCAGAATACGCCATTACAGCCACAACAGATGATGTGATTCAGCGCAGAACAAACTACGTGACGCAAAACCTATTGTCTCCTGACTTTTGAAAACTATAAAGACGAACAAATCCAATATTTTGGACATGCACAAATATATAACAATATATTGAGGATAAAATTTGGGATAAGGGATGGGAGACAAGAGCAAGTGAAAACAGGTCTACAGAGATTATCCTAAATGGCGACACGATGGGAAATGTGGGTGTAATAAAAGCATGCTCTTACCATTTCTTCTTCTTCTTCTGCGATCAACTTTTGCTATGCGACTACTCCGGTATGTGTCATAAACAGGGCGGTGCTCTTGAGGTCTTCCCCGGTTCCCCATAGTTTGTCTTGTAGTGTTGTTTCTGTTGGCCAGATTTCCAATCTCTCACTACTCAGACTAGGGCAGTCTTGCAGGATGCTCTTACCACTGAAGTCGAAGAAGGTTTGCCTGAATGACAGTGAACACTGTAGAAACAGTAAGTAGGCTTTCTCGCAAAAATCAGTAATATTATATTTTTTTTAAATTTATTATGAAAATATCATATGTTATACTTTATGAAACATATATTATATGCATTTAAGTGTATAAATAATACACAAATATGGCTAGTTCTAATTTATAAATGAGATATTCTTAGTACCCGAACGTTATAGAAATAAAGGTACAAGTGAAAAAGTTTGATTGAACTTGAAGGCAAACGTTAAGATGTATAAAGAATATTTTGACATACTGAATCACGATTGCAAGAGATGGAAAGTAATGAATATCAATTGCAAATGATATATCACATAGATATTGCAAGCAATCAAACAATTAATTTCAACGTTGACATATTCTATCATGCGATCTTGGGAGTGATATATTGTATTCTAATTCGATTATATCGAATGAAGACATTGTTATTTGTGTATCTGCAACTACCAACATTAGTAAAATCAAAATTATCAAATGTGCAGGATATCAAATGGAAAGACAGTACCAGGGTCAGTGAGTTGGCACTTACCAAGACCCTACTTAACTCCCACGGGGTAATCGATTGAGTGGACATGTATCGAAGGGGTGCCACTTGTCCGCGTTCCCGGCGTGTTCGTAGCGCGTTGGACTACGGGTGACTAGTCCTCTGTAAGTGCAGGTTCAACTACGCGGACTGGCAGAAAAGCTACAGGTTCCCCAGATTTACGGTGTTCGTGGCACCGAGCCGAAGGGTTACGATGTCCATGACACCGAGTCGAAGAGCTTTCAGCAAAAGTGCTTCTGGATTGGAAAAAAAGAGGGTGCCACACACGATTTGAAGGTAGAGTAGTCATTGTTACGCAATAAAAGAGAATTGTCGCACATCAGACGATTACTATCTAGTGTAGTAACGTCTACACAAATGTCCTTGGTCAACGTTTTAGACCACATTCGGTAGAAATCGATTTCATGAGTAGTCATGGCGAACAATACGGCTCCTCTGATTGCAATTTGCGTAAAGACCAGTGCCCCTTTCAGACGTGCCGTACTCTGCCTTCAGAGGTACATGTAATTGAGATTCCCAACTAAAGAATCAGGGTCTCCTCTAGTTCAATCGCATAATGTTTGCACATCGAGAATTTTTGGCAAACTGGCATTGAACCACATAATTTGTACGCCACGTAGCCACTAACGCAAAATGTTATCAACTTTGCAATTGACTACCCATCCACGAGTAATGTTGTCTACACGTCTCTGTCTATTGACTACACATCCACGAGTAATGTTGCCTACTCTTCTCTGTTTATTGACTACACATCCACGAGTAATGTTGCCTACTCTTCTCTGTTTATTGACTACACATCCACGAGTAATGTTGTCTACTCTTCTCTGTTTATTGACTACACATCCACGAGTAATGTTGCCTACTCTTCTCTGTTTATTGACTACACATCCACGAGTAATGTTGCCTACTCTTCTCTGTTTATTGACTACACATCCACGAGTAATGTTGCCTACTCTTCTCTGTTTATTGACTACACATCCACGAGTAATGTTGTCTACTCTTCTATGTTTATTGACTACACATCCACGAGTAATGTTGTCTACTCTTCTATGTTTATTGACTACACATCCACGAGTAATGTTGCCTACTCTTCTCTGTTTATTGACTACACATCCACGAGTAATGTTGCCTACTCTTCTCTGTTTATTGACTACACATCCACGAGTAATGTTGTCTACTCTTCTATGTTTATTGACTACACATCCACGAGTAATGTTGTCTACTCTTCTCTGTTTATTGACTACACATCCACGAGTAATGTTGTCTACTCTTCTATGTTTATTGATAAAAACAGAGAACCCATAGATCTATTTATAGTTGGCTCAAATCGATTCAAAAGAGGTCTCTGTGACGTAGAGGCTAGATGATCGTCTCTCGTGCCAAAGGTATCGCTTTCGCTCTCTCGTAGAGTCATCTGGATATCTTTCCAGAGATCCCTGATCTCACTGTAGGTGAGATTGAGTTCCTAGTCATATCGGAGACGGGCGATAAAACATAGGTCCCGTGTTTAATTTGTGCACATAAAAAAAACACTTGGCAGTTCAAAATCGAGAAGACTAGGCTGGAAAGCCGCTGCCCGGACAAAGTTAATTAGAACATATAAAAAATAAAATTCCTATAAAATATCTTCACCATTTTAAAAATTACGCTTGGAAACCTCGCCGGTGCTACGGAATTCGTGCACTGTATCTGAGATCTTCCTGTGTAAGAAAGAGATCGCAGCACTCATGGTTACTCACCGAAGTGCAATGATGATGATCCTATTAATCAATCAATCAATCAATCAAGTCCTTCCATGTTTTTTATAAAAACTGAGAACCCATAGTTCTATTTATAGCTTGCTCAAATCGATTCAGATAACCACAAAACGTAATGTGCAAACCTGATTGATATATCTGATTCGTTGATGGAGTGTTGCCCTCGTTGATATCATTTACAACCCAAACTAGCTATAACTCAGTTGAGGGACTGACACTCTGTGACGTGAAGGTAATGTGTTTGCTTCTAAGACACTCG
Organism: Arion vulgaris; assembly: GCA_020796225.1. NCBI lineage: Eukaryota > Metazoa > Mollusca > Gastropoda > Stylommatophora > Arionidae > Arion > Arion vulgaris. The sequence goes on along the minus strand of CM036755.1, from coordinate 59,724,768 downwards.
GTTCAATGTTTGTAATACAACATGATACAATGTGAAACAACGAGATACACTGTGATACAACGGCATACAATGTGAAACAACGGGATACTCTCTCGATCCATCTCTCTCTCTCTCTCTCGATCCCAAACAACGGGATACAATGTGATACAACTGGATACAATGTAATACAACGGGATACAAGGTGATACAACATGATACAATGTGATACAACATGATACACTGTGATACAACGGGATACAATGGGATACTAGATGATACAACGGGATGCATTGTGATACAGCGGGATACACTGTGATACAAAGGGATACAATGTAATACAACGGGATACAAGGTGATACAACGGGATACAGGGTGATACAACGGGATACAAGGGGATACAACGGGATACAATGTGATACAATGGGATACAATGTGATACAACTTGATACAATGTGATACAACTTGATACAATGTGATACATCTGGATATAATGTGATACAACGGGATACAATGTGATACTGGTTACTGGTTACTGCTTACCAAACTGACGTCATTGCACTCCGAGCAGACCCATAGGTGCTCAGTCTCCCCAACAGATATCGAAAAGTATCGATACTGATGGTTCCCGTGTCTCGCTGATTAAACACACCTCTCAGTTGTAATACATCGGGATGCAATGTGATACAACGAGACATTCATATATTTTATCAGGCATTCTGATCTGAATGTAACTGATATTGTGTTCAGTTACTAGTACTATCAGAGATGAACGATAAATCGTAGATCCTGTGCTTAAACTGAGTACGTAAAAACGGTATTGGCAGTTAACAATCGGTAAGAGTAGGTAGTAAATCCGCTTATCTTATCTTATCTTATCTTAACCACATTTGCCTTGAAGCGTCGTGGGAGATTTAATTTTCTATCTTGTGCCAGATGTGCTGCGCTTGACGTTGCCAGTCCATGCTTTCGCAGGGACTCTGAGATGTTATCTATCCATCGTATTCTGTTCCTGCCTCGTGCTCTGCGCCCTGAGTGTCGATTATTGTAGGCACGTGATGGTAGTAAATGTGGTTCCGTTCTCATTAGATGACCAAACCACTTGAATCTTTGCTTCTCGATGTACTGTATGCATGGTATAGTAATAACGATGCTTCTGATATTCTCATTCCTCACTCTATCTCGCCTTGTAACGTTGACAGCTTTTGGTAGACATCTCATTTCACATGTTGTAATCGTTATTTCTTGTGTCTTAGTCAGGGGCCAAGTTTGGCACTGATAGCAAATCCGCTTCCCGTGTAAGATTCGTCTAAAAAGTTCATATAAACGCTGCCACATATTAAATCACACTGTAATATATTGTATAATTCGTTATCAATATGAATCACTTTGTGATTGACCAGATATGAGATTAATACCACAAAATTACATCCGGTTGTATCACATTGTATCCCGTAGTATCACATTGCATTCCGTTGTATCACATATCCCACTGTATCACATTGTATCCCGTTGTATCACATTGCATTCAGTTGTATCATATTGCTTCCCACTGTATCACAGTGCATCCCATCGTATCACACTGTATCCCGAAGTATCACATTGCATTCAGTTGTACCATATTGCATTCCGTTGTATCACATACCCCGCTGTATCACATTGTATCCCGTTGTATTACATTGCATCCATACAAGTCTGTGTGTTGATGGGGCCCTTAGGGTAGCAAAGAATAGTACCACTGCAAACTATATGTTATGTCGTAGAAGCGACTGAGGTAGGGGCCTTGGGTAGCTACACTAGTAAATTAAAAGCGTTGCAGAAATATGATGTGCTGGCCTACTTGTAAGCCGCATAACTGGCACAACGTACAATCGCTCTTAGAATCAGATCATATACAAATCACAAAGAGGGCTTAACAAGTGGCTGTTATGGAGCTTTTAAAGAGGAAGACGTAGAAGAAGCAGCATTCTTACAAAAGCTGGTCAAGAGATCAGAATCGACAACTCTACACTGAATTTGTTTGTATACGTGACCAACCTATTTAGTCAAGAATAAATGTCAGGTAAAACATGCAATAAGATTAGAGGGACTGAGATGGTATGATAAGATTATGAACGGGAACATATATAAATAAAGAACTAAGTAGATACCAGTGGAGAAAGAGCTACGAAGGAGACGCTGGTGATGGATAGGACATACGTTGAAAAGACCGACCGGAAAAATTGCAAGACAAGCACTGTTTTGGAACCCGCAGGGAACGAGGAGTAGGGGAAGGCCTAGACAGACCTACAGAAGAGAGCTGAAGGCTGATATTAAAAGGATAGGTAAAACATGGAAAGAATTGGAAGGGATGGCAAGAGAGAGGAAGAGCTGGAAGAAGTTTGTTGAAGACTTGTGTTCCGTTGGGGAGTTGAAAGGTGAAGAAGAAAGAAGAAACATATACAGTACTTCAAATAATTTTAACAAATACAAAATTGGTGATAATAAATGCTAAAATACATTACAATGATAAATTACTATGAAAGCAGCTTGTTGTCTTCTTCTTCTTCTTCTTCTTTGCGTTCGTTCTTTACGACCAATTTTAATCACTCTTTATGATATGTTTGATCTTTGCCAAGAACGTGTATACGTTGCACATTGGTTTGGTAGGCCCCTAAACGCATAGACTATTACACGTTTAGGACACGTGCATCCGATTTCAGACAAATCTCCTTAGCCGCCTCTTACGACATGCATGGCAGGTAACAGTGGTTCTTTTCTTAGCACTACAAATTTGGGCCCCGGTAACCACTCGGGCCCAGCTTGTAGTAATTCAGTTGTCAGATGTTTTGAATAAATTCATTAATCCTATTCATTAACTGTGTGTGTGTGTGTGCGCGTGCATGTACTATTCTTTTTGACAGCTTGAGTGACGTTTTAAGTCTTTCATTAACTAACATTGAACGATGCTATTTTTAATTTTAAGACCAATTTTAATTTTATTATTCTTCACTTTGAAGTTTTTGGGGCAATTTCAGTTAACACACCATTTTGTTTTGCGTTATACTAAAGAAGTTCATAGACCCCTAATCTCTCTAGAAAACCCTGGAAACAGAACACCAAAAAAAAGGACTGGTGACTAATTAGGATTTTCTACATAACTCCTCACTTTCGAATAGTTCTCTGGCTGTGTTCGTAAGAACGCTCGTATTGCTAGGCTAGGCATTGGGTCCCGTAAGAAATAAATGTAAGTGGTTCGAATCCTGTGTTTGGTAATTTTTTTTTTTTTCGGGATCTTCTAATACTTATACACTGTCTATTTATGTCGAAGGGATCATCAATCACAACCAAATCCAGCTTTCTGCACCCGCAATATCACTGCATACGGCAGATTGAGACGGTTCGTCATAAACGCTGTCCGCTATTTTCTTAATACACACAACAAACGCACGGTTGACACAGCATAAAGAATTCCATGTAACATTCATAGCTCACAGCAGTGCTCAAGCACTAACTCAGTAGCTCAGCAAACAAAACTGGAAAATACCCGACCAAACATGGCGGATATGCGCTAGCAAAGTCGTGTTCAGAATCAAACAGTCCTGATTCTGAATGGCCCTCCCGCATTCCACCATTGCTGGCCAGGTTGATAGTCAAATGATTAAATGTAGCGAGGAGATATTGTTTCAGGTTCGATCATTCGATGCATTATTATAATAACACATGCTTGTAGTTGAGCGTATAGTAGGCAGTGAGGTACCATTAGTACGTCAACAAAAAAGTGTTATGTCATTGATAAACATCAACAAACTATGACCACACAGGATTTAACGTTACTATTATCGTTCAGTAAAATGAAGCCCTTTTCAAACCAATAAAAGCGGTTTTAAAAAATTAACAAAACCACGTCGTCCACCTAGTTGCAGTGTTTACTAACTGTTGCTATCCCGTCACTACACAACTACGTCGATTAGTTTCTCTACGTCAAGGTCTCGTTTTAGTGTTGCCATTCTGCTTAGAGAGTGCAAACACTAAGTCCGCTATTAAAATATCTAAATATATACAAGCTACATACTAAAGCTAGCTGTCTGGTTCCTCAGCTGCCACCTGGGAGGGGGACTGGCTAGCTACCACAGATAGAAAGATAGCGATAGAAAGAGGGGAATAAATGAGGAACAAAGAGAGTTATAGAATGAAGAAAACGTAGAGCGATAAAAACATTGAAGGATAGAATGAAAGATGAAGGATATCAAACATAAAGACACGGATAGAGAGAGAGAGAGAGATAGTCCTAGAAAGGAATCGAAAGAGTATTAGTAAAGAATAACAGACTAGAGACGGATTAGAGTATAGATTCCCAAAACATTTTCGACCCACCACCGACTTTGCAAGACATAAACTTCGCAACGCTCCCCTCCACATTATAAATGTTTTCCACCGCTCCCCTCCCCATCCCGACATATACACATGCTCTATTTTCTCTTTTGACATAGAAAATTGATATATATTTATGTAATACATGATCAATTTTCAAACGATTGACATGAAATAGAAAAAAGTGATGAAAAAATGGATCATGTAAGACGGGCATAAGATAAATTAAAATGCAGAATTCAAATTTTAAATGATTATTCAATCGCAAAATCACGAAAATAATTTATTTAAAAATATTTATTATTAATTTATTCTTTAAGAAGCCACCGACCCCTAATCGACTGAACACCCCCAAATTATTCTCAACCCACTACCGCCCACTCCTCCCCAGAACGCTTGAGCACCCACTGGGGCGTTACGCCCGCTTTGGGAAACGCTGGATTCGAGCATGACAGAAAGAGATAGCGATAGAGAGAGAGAGAGAGAGTGATCATTGAGTCACAAAGAAAGTTATAAGGTGAATGAAATGTAGAAAGATAAGAATGTTAAGTCTAGAGAGAAAGATGAAAGCTGTTAGACATAAAGAGAGGAATAGAGAGAGAGAGAGAGAGAGATAGTACTAAAGTGGAATCAAGTGTGAGGGAAGAATATCAGATTTGAAACATAGATTAGAGCAGGACAGAGAGAGATAAAGATAGAGAGAAAAATAAAAAGATAATTAAATAAAGAGACTAATATTTCTCAAATTCAATAAAACACTATTTTTGTCCAAGCCTGCGTCAACTTGTGAAAATCTCATTTCCCTTTTCCGTTATCCCATAAGCCAAGAACAAGTATGAAAATCTCATATTTGATATATACCAATTTGTCTTTGTCATCTCTTTTATCCCTAGCTCTTCTTATTTCATTTTTTTTCTATTTTCTTCTCCTTGTCTCCAATCCTTCTTCTTCTTCTCCAAACGCTACATATCAGTCACTTGTTAACCACTCTGTGTGATCTGTATGTGATCTAAGAGTGATTAAACGTTGTGTCAGTTATACGCTTAAAAGTAGGCAAACACATCCTGTTTCTACAATGCTTGTTATTTACTAGGATAGCTTCTATAGGCCCCTACTTCAGTTGCTCTTACGATATGACTTGTAGGTCGCAGTGGTAGTACTCTTTACTTCCCTTACGGGCCTCGGCGCTACGTGGGCGCTTTCTTCAGTCCGGTTTTGCCTCACAGCTTCAGAATAAGAAAAGATTTCTAGATCGGGCGTTTGTGTGCGCTTCATAAACAATTTCTTTCGTCGCATCAGTTATCTCTGATGTCCACCTTTTGCATGGCCTGCCTTTCGCTTTGTATCCACTGTATCGGAGTAACATTACTGTTTGAGCTGCACTGTCTGTTGGTAATCTGCTTATATGGCCGAACCATATAATTTGTTGTTTCTTGATGAAGTCTAGTACTGATGTTGTAGACACTTTTTTCTAATGTCTTCATTTCTAAACCGCTCTCTTCTTGATACTCCCAGCATTCTGCGTAGACATCTATTTGTCTATTGTCTTTTACCAGGTGGATGATGGAATTGGTTGTCCACTCTTTCCGTTAAGCGTAGGGGTGGGAACTTTACTTTAGTGTGGTCTTGATATTGTCTATCCATCTTTTTATTGTCTTCCCTTGACTCAAGTACCTGATCTCTTTTTATTGTATGCTATTATTGGTGATTGGTTGTATTCCATTCTCATTAAATTAGACATCTTAGTTCTTGAAAATGAAATCAGAAAAACCTGTCCGTATCTCTCTTGTAAAGACAATGTTGAACGTAAGAAGCGCTTATTGTGGCTATGCAGTATTCGTTCTTGTGATAAACGTATCTCATCTGTAATCTTTAACAGTGTAGTTAGTCAAGTAGTTAGAACACTTGCTTTGCTAATGCATGGGAACAGCGATCGTTTCGCTGTATAAACACTATCTAGTTGAGTCGAAATCCGCATTTAAGGAAAAGACAAATAGTGATGAAGTCAAATTATTATTTCCCTTTAAAATAGTATTTGATACTGTTAGTGTTATAATACTATTACTGCATATATTAGTATGTTGGTCGGTTCATTGATTAATGGACTGATTGCAGGATTGATTGATTGATTGAATGAATGAATAATTTATTGATTTATTGTCTCTCTCTCTCTCTCTCTCTCTCTCTCTCTCTCTGTCGCGATCATCGCCCAGACCGATGTACCAAATCTTCCCATAAATTCTATTCATGTGGAAATCTGATTCATGCTGCCTTAGCATTGGTGTGTTTTGCGTTACATCTTCAGCGCCTTTTGAAGCTCTGGTTCTTATCCTTCGGCGATGTGTTCGGTTTCATCCAGCGTTTACTCGGTTCGCTCTCCGTTCTGTAGGCATCTAGTGTTTTTACGGTGTGGGGTAGCTAGCCCCACAACCAACGTCCTTTTAGTCGTCTCTTACAACATGCGTGGTAGGTAACAGTGGTTCTATTCTTTACACCTTAATTTGGACCCCGGTAACCACTCGAGCGGATTTATTGTCCGAGCAACTGATTGATGGAATGAATGATTTATTGATAATATCATCTTCATTGGAATAAAAAAAAATTAAGCAAAGATTTCTTTCTTGCACATGAAAATCCCATCAATAGTGCACGAACTCCTTAGCAATGGCAAAGGTCCGGCATTTTGAAGATAGTGTAAACAAATATTTAATGAAATTTGCTTGAGCAGTGGTTTTGTAATCTACTTTTATTGATTTTCAAACGTCAATGGTTCTTTTGCGTGCTGAACTTCAACAATGGACCTAAGCTTTAATCCCGTCTGTGATAGAATTAGAAACTTAACCTTACTAACATTGAGTTCAGGGATCACTGGATAAAATTGTTCTACACACCTTGGAAAGGTACCGAGTAAATGTGAAACGAGAGGCGAGCACGGTGCTCCCAATCTGCAGAGTCCTCATCATTATTAGCAGTCTTTGTTGTGACCAATAGCACAAAAGACAAAATTCCTGCAAAAGTACGTAGGACAAGTCCCACAAAAGCACATATGACATATTCCCCCAAAAGCACATAGGACAACTTCCCCCAAAAACACATAGGACTAATTCCCCCCAAAACACATAGGACAAATTCCCCCAAAAAGGACAAATTTCCCCAAAAGCACATAGGCCATATTCCCCAAAAAAAAACACAGAACAAATTCTCCCAAAAAGGACAAATTCCTCCGAAAGCACATAGGACAAAATACCCTCAGAAGCACACAGGACAAAACTTAGCCAACCCAAAGCTCATAGCACATAATTCCCCATTCTCACCCTCCTCCGCACCAAAGGGCATGAAACAAAGGGATGAACTCCCCGAGGCCATTTCATCCCCACCTCTACCTCTTACCAAATTCGCTGTGCATAGTAAGTTCGGAGATGAATCCGAATTAAAAAATCATACAGAAGCCGCACCCGTGCATTGCCGTGACTCGCAAATGGAGCAAAGAATAGTAACACTGCGAATTAAGGCCTGTCGTAATTCTCGACTGAGGTAGGGGACTAGGGAAGCTACCCTAGTAAATTAAAAGCGTCGCTGAAATCGGATGTGATGGCCCTTACTTGTAGGCCGCATAACTGGCACAACGTACAATCACTCTTAGGCTTCGATCACATACAAATCACAAAGATTGGTTAATAAGTGATCAATATGTAGCATTAGAAGAAGAATAAGAAGATACAGAAGCCGGGTGTGCTGGCTGACGGGTCTGTAGGCGATTAACTAGAGCAACAAACTCACGCTCTAAGACACAAAATCACATACCAAGCATAAAGAATGATTAAACAAATATTTGGTGTAGAACGAACAACGTAGAAGAAGAAGAAGAAAATGGGGTCTTTACCGGCTTTTACCACATATGGTTTGGTTTCTTCTCCGCACAAATGGCACGACACCTGTCAAGAATATTGCACAAAGCACAAACTCCGTAGCTCTGGTAACAATCCTAGGGATCTCTGAAAAAATACATTCCTGAACAGAACTGGGCAGTCAGGATTCAAACTCGCGACTATCGGAACGCAAGGCGAACGGCGTAACATTGTAGCCACCGTGACACTACCCTCCCTCACCCCTACTTCGCACGGGCACCAGATTAGACAGTGCTGGTTTGGAATATAATTATTATATTCATTTCTTTATCTTTACACGTCATATTGAAACATTTTCCTAACTGATCAGTCCACACGTTACACTCCTATAGTAGCTGATCCTCACCTAATCCAGAGCCAACTATAAACTTATGGGCTTTCGGACTCAGGTAAGAATTATGGGAACTCAGACCACAACTACACCACTTGACCACACATTCCAGTATTGATGTATATAGACGAATTCATTTTAAGATCAACACATCAAACATGTTCTATCAAACATCTGCAATTTCCAGCCACGTTTTCTGATCTAGGTCAGAGAATCACCGGTCAGTTGTCTGGCCTAGTTGTCAAGAACTCGCTGTGCCTCATCATACGGAACTTTCAACTACAACCTACAACATGTATATTAATACTTGATAATAATTATATAAAAGATATAATGCATGTACGATAGAATGCGAAGAATACTGCACCATCAGCCTCATGAGTCAATCAACCAAATGCCATGCCTGCCGGCGTAGGCGATCATGTCTCTCCACAATTTTCTCTGCTTGGTGCATGTAATCAGTTCTGACGTCGATCTTGTGTTGAACCAATTTCTTCTTCTTCTTTGCCTTCGTTCTTTACCACCAATTTTAACCACTCTTTGTGATATGTTTGATCTTTGCCAAGAACGTGTATACGTTGCACATTGGTTTGGTAGGCCCCTAAATGCATAGACGTCTACACGCTTAGGACACATGCATCCGATTTCATCAAAACCTCCTTAGCCGCCTCTTACGACATGAGTGGCAGGTAACAGTGGTTCTATACTTTACACCCCAAATTTGGGCCCCGGTAATCACTCGGGCGGTGTCGAACCATGATGTCAGGCCATCCAGCATCTTCTCCTCTGCCTTCCGTGATCTCTCCATCCCTGAATTTTACCTGTTATTACCAAATGTTCTAAACCTTCTCTTCGTATAATATGTCCGAAGAACCTTGATTACTTCTTACTTACTATGCACAGCAACGGTGGGGAGATGTAGAGATGTGGATGAAGTGACCTCCCAGAGTTCATCTCGAAAAGCCTCATGAGAACGCAACAAAATTACTTTTCAACATAATCATGAGAAGGGTACGAAACAAAATAAGATCAGAAGTTAAGGAAGAACAATGTGGCTTTGTTGAACGCAGGGAACAAACAACGCAATATATACAATAAGAACAATAATGGAAAGATAAAAAGAAATGAAATTGGATTTATACTTATGTTTCATAGACTACTCAAAAGTTTTCGATAAAGTACAACATGGAGAAATAATTCGGATGTTAGAAAGTATAAATGTTGATGGGAAAGATCTGAGACTGATCAAAAATATATACTGGCAACAAATCTCAGCCATAAGACTAGAGAATAAGTGTGGAAACTATTAGTAGATACAATTAAGGGTAAAACAAGGGTGCGTACTCTCACCAGACCTGTTTAACCTATACAGTGAAAACATCATACGACAGAATAAAAGGCAGGAATACCAGAATAGCTCGAGCAAAAGCAGCATTTATGAAAATGAAAAACACACCATGCGTAAATTCATTACTAATGACACTGCGAAAACGAATACTTCAGTGTTATATTGATCCAATACTTCTGGATGGCAGCGAATCATGGACAATGAACAAACAATCAATGCGATCATTGTAAGCCACAGAGATGTGGTTTTACAAAATAATGCAGACAATTTCATGGACAGCAAAGAAAACAAATGCAGAGGTATTAAATCAGGCCTGCACACAAAGAAACCTTATCAAAAGAATAAGAATCCGACAATCAAGGTTCTTCGGGCATATAATGCGAAGAGAAGGTTTAGAACTTTTGGTGACACAGATAAAATTTAAGGAAGGATATATCGTGGAAGACAGAGGGAGAAGATGTTGGATGACCTGACATCATGTTTCCACACAAGATCGACGTCAGAACTGATTGCAAAAACCAAGCAGAGAGAGTTGTGTGGAGAGACATGATCGCCTATGCAGGAAGGCATGGCACTTGATTGAATGCATATGCATGTAGCCATTTAAGACCATAGTGCAGCGTTTCCCAAACTGGGGTCCGCTGACCACCGGGGTCAGCGAGGTACTCACAAGGGGCCCACAAGCGTTTGAAGACATATTATGATCGTTGACATTTCAAACCAACAAAAAAAATCAATTTTAAGCTTAATTATAGGCATAATGTTTTCTTTGCTGTTTATTAAATAGTTAATTACAGACATTGTTTACTATTGTAATACACAGATAACTCATTCCTGTCCATGTTCATATCTAGAAACTTTTGAGGGTCAGCGATAGTAAAATGTATTGAAAAGAGGGTTCGTAGTAATGCAAAGTTTGGGAACCGCTGCCTTAGTGCATAAAGTACCTGTTATTTCACATTTCTAACACATTATGTACATTTCTAAGACCTAGTATACAGGAGGGCCAATTCCGTTCCTCACTTGTAGAATGTTCGTTTGTGAAAGTCAACCCACAACCTTGTTGTGTTTCCGATTCGACAGGCGAACTCTTACACACAACGCTAATCCATACCACGAAAACGATTATGTCTTACATATATATATTACAAATATACTTCCTATAGTTTAAAAAAACTGAACTTGCAAACATAGTTATGACGTTAAAGTCAAATTAGTGTGGAAACACATCCATAAAAATTGACACCAGGTGAGATGTAAATAATAACACCACCACTGCTGAGCGTTAAATGGGGAAAAATAACAATTAGGAATTCTCACTTCTAAAAAAGATCACCAAAAACATAAACAAGCACAAAAAAGTAAGACGATTTATGCACAAGAAATGTATAAGGTGTATTGTTGCTGCTATCGAACCCACAGGAAGTCTAAGTTTTCACCCACTTTCCTAGATTGTGTGGGGAAGCGAACCCGGCTTTCTTGCAGACCCAGAAACTCTCAATAACTCTAGGCGTGTAGTAATATGCTGCGGAGACTTCTACTCAGGTAGGGTCTGTGTAAGGTGTATAGCAACTCGACTACATTTTGCACTATGACAGAAAACAGAAAATTCTTGGTGCCAAGGCAAGAAATTTGTTTACTAACATTAAAAAAATATGGGTAATAAAGAAAATTAACAGGTAGATTAGTTTTTCCTGGTGTGTTACCGAGACTCTCTGGCGTAGCAAGAAATATCAACATTTTAACCTACAAATCATGAGAGGTGGACTAAGGTTGTGTTTTGCTTGGGACAACGCCCGTGTGTTGCGGGGTTCACAGAGGGTGCAAAGAATAGTAACACTGCGACCCACAAGGCATGTCGTAAGAGGCGACTGAGGTAAGGGTCTAGTGAAGCTAACCTAGTAAATAAAGAGCGTCGCAGAAATCGGATGTGCTGGCCTACTTGTAGCCGAATAACTGGCACAACGCACAATCGCTCTTAGGCTCAGATTACATACAAATCACAAAGAGTGGTTACAAGTGGTCGATATGGAGCGTTTGAAGAAGAAGAAGACAAAGCTCGGAACAAGCTACCCATCCAGTAGAAAGTTTTTTTTACAAAACCAACTCAACCACAAGCAAGTCAAACACAAAGAAAATAATAACAGTGCCAACCAAGAGAAAAGAAAAAACTGTTAGAAGATGTCTGATTCAGAGAAGAGCATTAGAGACAGAGATTAACGATAAACGGCAGAGCTGGAAGAGATAACTAAAGTTAGGAAGATTTGATCTGGGTTAGTTGAGAGCCAATTCCCTAATCGTGGTTGAAAGGATACAAGAGTGAATGAGAGAGAGAGAGAGAGACTACAATTAAAAGCATTAGTGAGAGATAGTTATATAGTATTAAAACTAAATTACGAATTTTCAATTCAAATGTTGTATCAATCCTAACATATGCTAGCGAGAGTTGGAAAATGACTAAAGATATAGAAAGCAAGTTGAATGCATTTGAAAATAGATGTCGCGAAAAATAATGAATATAAAATGGAACGAATTCAGGAGAAGTGATGAAGTCAGAGAAATGTCTGGTCAACCACTAGTAACAATTGTTATAAGAAGGAGAAGATGGAGATATGTTGGACACACCTTGAGGAGAAATGATCAAAGAATATCAAAGTAGGCATTGATGTAGGATGCAAAGGTTTAAAGAAAGAGAGGATGACCTAAGGTGACAATGAAACGAACTTTGCTGAGAGAAGCAAGAAAAATCTGTCTGAATTCCATGAGAGATTGAGCAAATTGCCCAGGATAGAGCTGTATGGAGAAATTGCTTGCAGGCTCTATGTAATGTATCCGAGGAATTATTATTAATAGTGAGATAGATAAGCAAGTAAGTATAATGAAATTTAGATAAACAAATGAAATATGCAAGGTTTTTAAAAGTAAACACTGTTTCGCCAAAATGGTTTTCTCAAAGTAACAGACAGATAACCAAAAATAAGTAAGGTGAACAATGAATATGAAACAGGAACAGCCGAGAGTCGTTTTGCTTTTGAAAAAATTCTAAGGAATCAGACTGTCGTAGAGAGTTGGAAAGAAATGGCTTGTTGATTAGTAACATCAATATTACTGTGTACAGTTTCTGCGTGCTGAGCTTGTTATTTTAATGGGTCTTGGTCCCTGTAACACGTTGAAAGGGAAGAAAAACGTTGTTCGCATATCACATGTAATGTGTGATAAGTATAATCGGAATCGCCTGGAACAGTAGACCAGCAGATTAATGGAGCCTTAGCATGGCTACTCTTATCTGCCAAAGTCGTCTAATATGGCCGTGTCAGGATGAATGGAGGCCGGATCCACAAGGATATTATTTACTGGATTATTGGAAAAGAGTTGGGGGACGATTCTTTCTTAGTTTCAACGACATGTAAGCGTGACCTTATTGCACAAACCTAAGAGCAGATCGATCATGGAAAGTCTAGTTAGAGAACTGTGAAAGTCTAGTCTCAGAAATCGTGCTGGCGTTAAGCGGTACATTTTTTAAATATCCATAGTAGTGCTATTTCCATTGTTTGTTGAGACTAACAGGATGCTAAAATTATCAATTTAACCATTTTACTCCGTAATTTTTTTTAAAACTCTGGACGCATTTATATTGTAATGTATTAGCAAGTACACTGGCTTGTTGTCACCTTAAAATATACCACGAGCCCGTACATCGGCGAAGAAGGATGAATGAGTTAATGACAATTGTTATCGAAATAATACTAAAAACTTCAGAAAATATGCCAAACTTCACTAGCTATGCTTAATTATAAACAAATAACATGCAATCATGTCCGTGTATTGAATGAAGAATGATCAGATAAAATAGAAGAAATAAAGAAAGTAGAGTGTGAAACTAAAACAAGGGAAAGTTAATTACTAAAGAAGAAATCAAAGAAACAAATTGCCTAATAAAGGAATTCCTTAAGGCATAGAATAATGGAGAGAAAAAAATCTTAATAGGAGGAAAGCTAAAAAATTTGGTCAGAAGTAGAGCTCAGAAGAAAAGAATACTTTTTAAAATTAGAATGGAAAGAGGCAAACAAGAGCAAGAAGAATAAAACAAAGGAGGAAACAAAGACAGAACTTGTAAGAGACAAAAACGAAAGAAGAATAATGAAACAATAAAAAAAATGTACAATGATTGTTTGATTCATTGATTGCTATGACCCCCATTATTGCTCTTCGGTAACAAGATCTCAGTGGCAGTGCACAAACTCTGTAGCACATGTGAGTGTCCTCGATGTAATTTTGAAGTTTGTGAAATTTTCTGCAGGAATTTTATGTTAATTTTCGATAAATTTCAACCAGACAGTGGCTTTGCAACATGTTTTCACCTTTTTCCACCTGACAAGGGTTATTTGATTGATAGTCTCTAATATTGCCCAGTTTGTTCGCTTGAAAAGCTTTACATTTGCTATAGTAAACAAAAAGTTACCAAGTCCGAAAAAAATATTATTCGTTTTTCTACGAGACAGAATCCTGAACACTGAACTTTCTTTTCTCAAATCCTGTTTTGCCTCACAGCGTCAGGATAAGAACAGATTTATAGAACGGGCTTTTGTGTGAGCTTCATAAATAGTGTTTCTCATCGTCTCTGTTATTTCTGTGGTCCACCTTTTGCTTGGACATCCACTGTATTGAAATAGCACTACTCTTTGATGTGCACTCTCTGTTGGTAATCTGCTTATGTAACCGAACCATTTAATTTGTTGTTTCTTGATGAAGTCCATTACTGACGATGTACTCACTTTTTTCTTGATGTCTTTATTTCTAAACATGTCTCTCTTCTTGGTACTCCCAGCATTCTGCTTAGAACATTACACAGAATGTTAATAAACAGAAATGATGCACGTAAGATGTGCACTCACTTCTAAGGACATTGAGCACCGTATTTAACAGAATACTGAAACTCCCATCTGCCCAGCGTGTTCGTAACGCGTTGGACTACGGGTGACTATCCCTTTGTGTGTGCGGGTTAAATTCCGCGGGATGGCAGAAAAAGCCACAGATTCCCCAGACTTATGGTGTTCGGGGCACCGAACCGAAGGGTTACGATGTCCATGGCACCGAGCCGAAGAGATGAAAAGCTCAAGCTCTTCTGGATCGGAAAAAAAAAAAATACTGAAACAAACATATAGAGAAGTGGTGGAAGATCTTGACCCGATCAAACAGACACAAGTCAAATGTTGAGAGCACATAAAAATGCATGACACTATGTTGAAAACTAGATTACAGATAATTTTTGCTAGCAAGAAGAACATGTTTTATATATAATTGAGACGGCGCCTGTGCGGTGCCGGGGCCTGCAAGGGAAGAAAATAATAGTACCACTGTGACCTACAAGGCATGTCGTAAGAGGCGAATAATGTAGGACCTCGGGAAGCTACTCTAGTAAGTAAAAAGCATAGCAGACATCAAATGTGCTGGCCTACTTATAGGTGCATATCTGGCACAACGTACAATCGCTCTTAGGCACAGATCACATACAAACCACACAAAAGTGGTTAACAAGTGGTCGATGAGGAGCGTTTGAAAAAGAAGAAGATTGAGACGGAAACATTAAGATGTGAACGTTGAAAGGTCGGAAAATTTTCTAGCGATCTGTGATCTCAATGTATGTGAGATCAAGCTTCTAGTCCTTTCGGAGATGAAGAACAGAAAAAAGTAGATCTCATATTAACTTTAACCACTTAAAAGATTTCTTGGTAGTGAAAAAATCGACACGACTAAGAAAATTGCTACCCGGGGAACAAAAATCATTAATACCAGCAAAAATAAAATTCCTACCACTTTTCACCATCGTCAAAATGACATCAGGGCCGCTCATCGGTGTACTTAGTTCCTATACTGTCTCTGAGATTTTCTTGTGTAGGAGAGAGAGAGAGAGAGTTAGGATCACACATTGCTATTTAATAACGAGATAGGAACATGTATATAGTTACTCTACTAAGTGCAATGATGATGGGCATGTCAATCACACAAGATATGAACAGATACCAGTTTGATAGAATTAAAGACTAAGACAAGAGGCTGGGGACATTGGAAAGGTATCTGGGGAAAAGAAACACAAATGTGGGAAAACATTACTTGTTTATTCTTCTTCGATCCTCGTGGAGCATGGGACATCAACAGTTGTCCGTAACTTTATATTAATCTTTGTTCTGATGCTGTGTCAAGTTAATTTCCAGACTATCTGATGGGTGATCAATGCACTTCGTGCCTTAATCAATATGATTTTAATGTCCGATCCAGCTTCTTCATCGTGGCTAATAGAATTTCCAAGATATGTGAAAGAAGTTGTATTTTGAAAGACTTTATCTTCTAGTTTGTCTCGTTCTGGGGCGGCCATGTTCAGGTGCCCATATACGTAATAGTTTGGTTCCGTAAGCTTAACGTATCAGCAACAAAGCACGTTCACTGTAGCTTTGACAACAGTTTTGAATTTTAGACGAATCCAGACAGGCGCTGTATTCATTTATAGTTGAAGATTGAAGAAATGACTTACAATGAACTGAATCTCTTTTATTGACAATACCAGCGCCGTTAGTCATATCCCATATTTGATAACATAATCGTATTGCCTAGAAAATGAAATATTTCGGACACATCAAACGACATTAGTGCCTAGAGAAGATAATTTTGGAGGAATGGTGCACGGAAGAAGAACAAGAGGAAGGCCTAGAAGACGATGGGTGCGCGATGTAATTGACGCTCTGAGAATGATTGCTACTGATGTCGGTCAACCTGCACAGAACAGAGAGTTTTTCACGGCTGCTGTCATTGGAGCCAAGTTCCGGATAGGACAAGCTACTTGATGATGATGATGAATCATATTACATATATCATCTTGTTCTTGCTCATTTTCTTACAAGCGTGAGAAATATGGGGAAAGAGAGAAAATAAAGAAATATGTTATGTTTCACATATTTGTAAACCTCTTCTTCTTCTTCAGCGATCTCTGGTCATGCACTTAGTTTACTGTGGTCCACAAACTGGGCAGTCAGCTTCAGGTCTGTCATACTTCCCCAAAGCTTAGTTGTTAGGTCAACTGTGGGTGTAACCACATGTTGCTTCTCATCTCCCACAGGAGAGGACAGTCTTGCAGGACATGCTTCGATGTCTGTTCCACCTGCTGACACTGGTAGAGAGCTGTTTGACTTATTCCTAGTCTATATAAGTGTTTGTTGAGTCTGCAGTTTCCGGTACGTAGGCGAAATATAATGACCTGGTCTGTTCTGCTTAGGTCTTTGAGGAAGTCTTTTCCATAATCATATCCAGTGTTTGTTTTCCAGTCTATTGCAAGTGTTCTCTGTATGAGAGTTTTGACCTCCTTAAAAGACAGAGGATGGTAAATTTGTTCTTTAACACTGCCCTCCTTAGCCAAGACAACAGCACTCTCATTGCCTACAACGCCACAGTGAGATGTAATCCACAGTAAGTGAATTTCTATCTTTTCTGAAAGCTGAGCAAGTTCTCCTGTTAGGTTATGTTATGTGCTGTCAGCGGAGTTATCCTCCAGAGCTTGTATAGCTGACAGTGTGTAAGAAATATAATCTTGCCCGCAATGTGCTTGCAGCTGATTTATGTGCTGTGCTTCCATCAGAAGGGCTAAAAGTTATGTTTTGTAATTGGAGCATATTCGTCCAGTAGAGGCCGCTAGAGATACAATAGTGGCATATGGGTGCCTAATGTAGACTCCTGCTCCACCATTCATGGTTGCCTCCATGAATTAAAAATGTGGAAACAAAATCAGAGACATTTAGCCGAGCGATTGAAAATGGATTAGTTTTACCAGCCTTCGTCACATCCATGGATACATAAGGCAGAGGCAAACAAATCAATCGTATGCCTTTGTTCATATCTCAACTAGTCTTATGAATGTCTTTGAGCTATGATTCAAAAGTTTGTGTCCATTTAAACTGTTATTTGGCGCGGAAAAGAAATTCGGTGCTGTCTGCATGATAGATAGAGAGAAACTACTCCATGCATCATTACGTTGGTACGGTGAGTGGGGGAACATTAAGATGTGTGTTGCATTGGAGGACGGAACCAATATTGACAAATGTGCGAAAATATATATCGAGAGAACAAGGGCGTCAATACATTAAGGCAAAACTAATAAGGGAGAAGCAAGTGCCACAACATTTTTTTTTTAGTTTTCTGAAAAACGGTTAAATAATTGTTTAATTATAAGCACCTGCATTTTACCTGATGTTTGAAGATATGTGATTGACAGTTGTTAACTAACTATTGTTTACCTGTTAGTTGAAGATATGTGATTGACAGTTGTTAACTAACTATTGTTTACCTGATATTTGAAGATATGTGATTGACAGTTGCTAACTAGCTATTGTTTACCTGTTAGTTGAAGATATGTAATTGACAGTTGATAACTAACTATTGTTTAAACATTTATAATAATTTATTATTTCTAAACATGGAGCCGGTAATCAAATTCTAATCTGAATTTGGTTTTCTTTATTTCCTCGTTGTAAATTACCTACTAATTTGTTATACATTTTTTTCGTCTTCACATTTATCTGAACTCCCATTCAAGAGAAGAGAAGTTAAGTTAATTGCATATCCTTTACATGACTTTGCTAATCAACCCCAGCTTGTTAATGCTGTTTGTGATTTTTCTAGACATTATTACGTTCAGTAGTTTGTCATTGCTTTCTGAACAGATGGTGTCATCGTCCTTGTTTGTAAAAATCCACGCGAAACAATTTGAAACCAAACTTCCGCAGCGTGGTTCGAACTCAGAACGTCGGGGTTAATAGACCGAGTCACTATCCCCTAAGCCACAGACGCCACACAAGAGAACAGAGCTTAACTATTTTCATTTTCTTTCTAAAACTGATATCAAACAAGACATATCTATGAACATTACAACATTTACAATAGTAACAAATATCAAGGTATTATTCTTGAATTCACAAAATACATATACTTTCTGCTTTATATTTTCTCATCATTGTCCCCGTATTAGTATCAAGCTTTACAGCTCCTGCTTCGCCCGAGTGGTTAACGGGGCCCAAATTTGGGGTGTAAACAATAGAACCACCGTTACCTGCCACGCATGTCGTAAGATACGATTAAGGAGGTTTGACTGAAGTCGGATGCACGTGTCCTAAACGTGTACAAGTCTATGCATTTAGGGGCCTTCCAAACCAATGTGCAATGTATACACGTTCTTGGCAAAGATTAAACATATCACAAAGAGTGATTAAAATTGGTCGTAAAGAACGAACGTAAAGAAGGAGAAGAAGAAGTTGCTGCTTCAGTACAGACAGATATTGGAAGGGTTAACACTTTCATTTGTTGATTATTTAGTCTAGTCCATATTACCAGCACGAGAATAGAGTACCCACTTTCTTGTAGTTCTCCAGTCTGGTTAGTACTCAATTTCTAGAGATAGAGTTGCGTTGTCTCTGTACACTTTCAGACAGTGGTTCTCAGTGTTTCACTAATGCGAAATCTTGCACAAATCGTCTTGTTATTTTTCATGGTTTTTTGTTTCCTCGTTCGCCCGCTATGAATTTGGGCGTAGTCATGGCTCCTAATATAGTGTCTCTGACAGATTTTTGCGTGAGTGTTTGCTTTCTTTATCATTAGTGTCACTGTCATTCAGCGAGCCTTACTCCGATTTTAGATTTTTTTTAAACTCGTTATCGATTTTTATCTCCTTATCGATGTCCTACACTGCCTCTAGTATCGCTTTTTAGGGCAGTGTAGGACAGGTGGGACGAAAGCCTGAGAAATGTAATGGCCACGTGGCTAGTGCAGTCGCCGCGAAGCTGTTCAGGATATGATTTTTTCGTTATGCCCACAACAGAAGACCTTGTGCACGTTAAAGATTGTTGGCAAATCTTGTCTCGAGCCTCAGAATGTCCATGGTCTGTGGTCACTAGCGCAGA
Organism: Arion vulgaris; assembly: GCA_020796225.1. Classification (NCBI taxonomy): domain Eukaryota; kingdom Metazoa; phylum Mollusca; class Gastropoda; order Stylommatophora; family Arionidae; genus Arion; species Arion vulgaris. The sequence goes on along the minus strand of CM036755.1, from coordinate 59,704,908 downwards.
GAGTTATCAACTTTGCTACCAGCAACCCCCTCTATCTAGTAAGTAAAAATCTTAGCCGTCCATCACAAACGATGATGACAACAGACTTAGACGTACTGCATTGCATCTCTTTGGTGTGTGAGGAAATGACTTTAGAGTTCAATCGTGGAACGCAATCAGTTATATGAGGACTATCATCATAGCACTTCGAACATGTCCATAGGTGCTCCGATCTCTGCCTCAATAGATCCAGTACAAATAGCGGCCCAACACGCCAGTTCGATGTTGATTAATCAATCTCTTTGCATAGTTAGTATGTCGTTCTTTTCTGGCTGCACCAATATAGACACCCATCTTCCTCAATCTGGTCAGCGAGTGGGATTCGCAGCCCTGAAATTCCTCAGTTCGGAAAGACTCTCTCAATGAGTGAAGAATGTCATTTCGATCCATGGCAGCTCCCTCTGATATTGTAGCCAATCCAGCCAATCTATCAGCTCGTTGATTACCCCTAACTCCTGCATGTCCAGGGACAAAACTGAAGGTGATTTCTGTGATCATTGTCTGTATCAATACCTCCACCCAGTTGCGTTTCAGCATTCCTGATTCGACTTTACTAATCATGCTCATGGAGTCACTGAGTATGAAAACACGAGAGTAATTGTGAGATGCCAATCATTTCACCGCCTCCGTAACCTCCACAACCTCTATTGTCAAACTACTTGTGGTTGTTGCGTAGGCCCCACAGGCTTCCCTTATTATTTTTCCTCCTGAACGTGCTGAAAAAACCCAAATCTCTGCGCTTCAGCAGTGCGAGGTTTCTCAAGATATGAGAATTTATATTGTGTTGCTGTAACGCTACATTTAATGATCTTTCACAAGGGATTCCCAGCACATCGTGCCTATCTCAAAGCATTTTAGAGACAATTTAAGAGTGTATTTGAAGCTTTATATTATGTCCACCAACTTGTCGTTTAGCACATCTAGCTATACATCAAATGTTTTGGAGTGCATCTATCAAGCATCTATGCAACGAGACCGACCAATCTTGCATGGGCCTTCTACAACTTACTTGGAATATTGGCTCTCATGAGAACTTCGTTATCTATAATCGTGTCTTAGCATTTTATTTTGAATAATCTTCGGTGACAGCTTGTCGAAAAGTAGTGTATTCAAGTTTTCTAACTCTTGTATACTTGGTAAATGTTAGTTGTAGGCCTATGCTCAACAGGGGTTAAAAAGGCACAAGAAATAGAGAGAAAAGAATATGTGCGTCTGTAAATTTTCCTGTGCCGAGTGGTTACCGGGGCCCAAATTTGGGGTGTAAAAAATAGAACGAACGCAAAGAAGAAGAAGCAGAAGAAGAAGAAGATTACATTTTCCAAACTTATCCAAAATGTGTGAGAGAATTTGTTAACTTTTCCCGATATCGTGTTGTCCTGGGGAACTATTTAAATGTAACGATGTACTTGGGGCTTAGAAGACTATACTTTGAGAACAATTGCTCTCAACTGAAGAAATCTGACCTACCAATACCAATTCTCGATCTATTTTTCTTTTCAACTGTTGGCAATTCAGTAACATCAACTTAAGGTAAAACGAAGTCGCGTGCGAGTTTCTGAGACCTCTTTAGTGAAGTATATCTAGATGAAACCACAAAACTGTGGTGTATATCTCCCTGGCTGTCGTTCTATCTCTCTATATCTCTAATATATTACTTTTTATCTTTTACCTTTCATTCACTATGTTACACCTTTTGCCTTTATGTATGTATGTATCCAAGGGCGTCAACAAAGGTTTTTCCTGGGAGGGGCAAAATGAAAAAAAACCGCTCAAATGGAGAAGAGATTTCATAAAACTGTTTTATCAGAAATCTATTTTCCAGAAGGTGACATGTACCCCCTATTCCTTTAACGTATGTACGCCCATGTAGTACATGTCTACCTGTATAATTTTTAATTTATATCTTTCCTACTCTGTTTTTCTTTGTCCTCGTCTCTCTGGCTCTCTCCATGTCTATCTATATCTTTTTATCACTCCCACACATTGCCTATCTTTATTTTTATATCTCTTCATTAAACTTTCGTTCACTCTATTGACATGCATCTGTGTGCTACTTTCTTTCTCTCTCTTGAATTTATATAATATACAAGATTATCAATTTAGTTATGTGCATATGGGGACAAGCATCCCAGACATGCAGAGCATATTTTTCAAGACTGATCCAATGATGACATACTGAGACAAACTCACTGCTCTAGTCACACAACACTTGAAAGAAAGCTTCTTCCACCACATTGTGAGCTACAAAAGATATTGAAGTTTATGCAAGTGAGAACATTGAATATATGTACCGTTTTTAAACAAACAAAATGAAGGATGGAAGGGAACAAAATAAAGGAAGGAACTAAGAAAAAAAGACAGGAATGAAGGAAGGAAGGAAGGAAGGAAGGAAGGAAGGAAGGAAGGAAAGAAGGGAAGCAAGAGGGAAGTAAGGAATGAAGAAACGAAGGAAAGAAGGAAAGCAAGGAAATAGGAATTAAGAAAGGACAGCATGAAGAAAGGAAGGACGGAAGGAAGGAAGGAAAAGGGAATGAAGGGAGAGAGGGAAGGAAGGAAGGAACGAAGGAAGAGGGAATGAAAGGAGAGAGGGAAGGAAGGAAGGGAAAGATGAAGGGAGTGAGGATAGATTACAAAAATTGTTCAATATTTTTAGACGGCTTATGAAATAGGTTAAAATTTAGAGACCTCAATTTAAAAAAATAGCAAAAGTAAGGCAATGATATAAAGGCTTGGATGACTTGGCAACATGACATGGTCTGGAAGTGGGCCTGATCAGGAAGTGGAAATCGTGTGAGATAACGCCTCATCATGTCAGTCTATGATTATCGGCTTGGCACGTGAGGATGATGTATAAAGTTCGAAAGAGAGATATGAATCTTGTAATCGTATGAGATGACGTCGAACCTTGCCAGCTTACACTTATCGGCATGGTACAGGAGAATGATATATACCCGAAAGTTCGAAAGACATATATGGATCAAATATTGTAATCTTTCTTCTGGATAATGAACAAATTATTTTGAACCTGAAAAAGAAAATAGAAAACAAACATATTGCTGGATGAAATCGATTTAATGATAAAGAATAGCTGACTAATTGAGTCAGCGGAAATGAATGGAATGACAGCAAACGGAATGTATTGAACATGCTACTAAATTAGGGAAATATGTTTTTTTTCTGAGAAAGAACACAGTTTGAGAGACAATATAAACAGATGAGCTTCAGCTTCTTCTTCTTCGAACGCTCATTATCGATCACTTGTTAAGCCACTCTTTGTGATTTGTATGTGATCCGAGTCAAAGTGCGACTGTACGTTGTGCCAATTATGCGCCTACAAGTAGGCCAGCACATCCGATTTCTACGACGCGTTTCACTTACTAGGGTAGGTTCCCTAGGTCTCTACCTCAGTCATCTCTTACGATATGCCTTGTAGGTTGCAGTGTTACTATTCTTTGCCCCCTTTACAAGCCCCGGCAACATACAGGCGGCCGAAGAGACTTATGAAATTTGTTAATCATAATCTGTTAGAATATATCTCTGTCGTAGTCTACCGCAGTCGCAAGTCTGCTGGTAAATTCATCACTCCTGTTGTATCGTTTGTTTGATAAAGGACTTTTGGTCGAAACGTTGCTGTGTATTGTCATTGTTTTTTGTACTTTGTAAAACTACAGTACTTTGTTATTACGTGTATCGCCATTTACGATAGTTTTACTGCAGTCACTACAGTGGCGTCTCGTCATTAGGGGTCAGTGGGACCGGGCCCCATGAAAAATAATGTGTAACGTGTATTCATTATTTTATGAATTAAAATATAACCTAACCTAAACCCATGATTTTTCCGAAAATGTGTGTCTGGCCCCACCAACAAAAATGAGTACGAGTCGCCACTGAGTAACTATATCCATATTTGTAATCAACAGTTAAACAAATTAGAAGATGGTAATACAGACAATCGAGACAGGTTAGTGATTACCTATCAACAATTAGTAAGTAAATATGGTCCCAGGCAACACACGGGCGGAAGAGCTGCTGCTTATTTGTTTGGTTATTGGTTACTGAACTGATGTCATAGCGTTCTGGGTAGACCTATATGTGCTCAGTAACCCTTAACAGTTGTCGACGGGAATGTATACTCCGCACTCTGTCACCTCACGCACATAGCTCTGCTGGTAAAACGTGTAAGTTCAAAGTCCTTAAGTCACTGAAAAGATTCAAAATCAATGTTAATGTCCTTATACAACGTGAACATGAAAATCGTGGCATATCCTAAAGGACGTAGCCATCAATCACAGTAAACGAGTCGTTGATTTTCTAGGCACCACTTTATACGTTCAGAAGTTTAGCATTACTTTCTAAACAGTGAGGTCTATTTTTAATTTTTGTAAACATCCCTCGGAAACAAATTTGCTTCCAAACTTGCCCACCGTGGGGTTTGAACCAGGTACACTTTGATTTGTGATCGAGCTTACTACCGCTTGAGCTACAGACGTTCACTTATCCAACATGCCTTCACCAAAAAGCAAAAGAATATTCCTTCTATTTCTCCTCAACTCTCCGACGATCGATGCTGTTGATGGAAGCCTCCCCACACTGTAAAAATAAATAACTTTTTAATTTCTTCAATTCAATAAGATTGTCATCATATTATTGTGTCTCTTTATGTGTCCATAATATTTGATTTGTCTCAATGCAATTTACATCATCAATTTCGTCTTCAAATTCTACATTTTTCAGAACTTCTTCCTATGTCGTTCTTTTTCCGTGATATACACTCTATTCTTTCTTCTGTCGACATCCCAAAGATTGCATTGGTTGGCTGTTGTTTTAGTTTAGTGCTCATGGTCATGCTTCATACGTAATAGCAAAATGATGAATGTATACATACATATATATATATACAGGGAGTTCAAGATAAAAGTAGCCCCGTTGACCAATGCAATCACACACGGGGTCTCTGTGACTAAGTGACTAATCCCTTTGCCTTGCTAGTCAAAGTTCGTGGGTTCGAATCCGCACCACGCCGTTCTGTTCACGAGTGCAGTTTTTTCAGAGGCCCATAGGATTGTTGCTGGAGCAATGGAGTTTGTGCTTTGTGTAATACTCTAAGCAGGTGGCGTGCAATTTCTGAGGAGAGGGACCAAGCCATATGTGGTAAAACCCGAAACAATGAAGTAAATCCTTCGGCTTTGAAACCCTTTAAATGCAAAAGTTGCCAGGTAAGTATTGCGTTGTGTGTATTTACTATTTAAACCGGTTCTAACTAGCCTGTTCTTTCGTCACATTTGGTCATCACCCCTTCCCGCACCATAATTACACACCATTACAAAAAGACTCGCTCACTTGACCTACACAACGTTATAATTTAACATTATAATTTATATCAACAAATGCCAGATTAGCTCACTTGACGGGGCTACTTTTATTTTGAACACCCTGTATATACACACATATATATATATATATATATATATATATATATATATATCCTCTTCTATCCCGTTTGACAGATAACGTTTACACAACAAATTTCTATTGTAATTTCAATTAAAAGTTTCCAACGTCAGGCCACAAATATTTCTACATTCTCAACCTTTTTTTTCTTCATTTTTCTTTAGAAGTCCAGACCTTCTCTTTCCATCCGACGTCCATCGGAGAGATGTCATCGTTAATTGCTTTGCTGACATTCGACACACATGCACACTCTACATCCATCCACTTCTTTTAATGAAGGTCTTCAATGATGCAGAGTTTCTTCGTTTTCAAAGAATTTTATTTGCACTCATATTTGACTAGAACATTTGCAGGATTCTTCTTCAACATTTTCTATGTTAATATCTCCAGCTTGTATATGATGTTGTGGAACATTTTACAGCACTCACTATTATTTAGTAACACTACCCGAATACACCAGTTGCAAGAGTGTACAACCTGAAAATGGAATCATCAAGACGAAGGGCAGACCAAGAAAAAGATGGGTTGATGGAGTTACAGACATCTTAAAACTCCACAATACCACACCATATCAAGCGACCGAGCAGGCATTATCTCGGAAACCGATCATCAGTTAAACCTGCTACGTCTAGCGGCAAAAAAGTATAGAAGGACAAAAGAAAGAAAGAAAGACAAACAAACTGCTACTATATATTTTCAGTTGTAAGATTTTATATTTTGGCTTTCCATATTTTATTGAGCATGACGAAAGTATGACTTGCTTACTTGATATTTCCAACGCTTTCCTTCTTTAATCACCGTCCTGCGATAATGACCTTCAGATGTATAAAAAAAATACGCAACGTCTTTTATGATTTTATTGTGTGACATAATTGGGTTTTCTGATTTTTAGTTATTTCTCATTACTTTCATTTTTACAATATTGGTTTCTAAGTTTTATTATTGCAGCAGTTTTTGGAAAGTGTATCTGTTTTCGTTTGTGCATTCTCTTATCGACTGGCTAAGCGACCAATATCGTTTGCATAATCCAAATCTGCAAGCACTGCGGTAAGTGTCCATCTACGCCTCTGATGTTGTCTGCATAATCTAAATCTTCAAGCGCTGCAGTAAGTGTCCATCGACGCCTCTGATGTTGCCTGCAAAATCCAAATCTTCCAGTACTTATGTAAGTGTCCATCGACGCCTCTGATGTTACCTGCATAATCCAAATCTTCCAGTACTTATATAAGTGTCCATAGATGCCTCTGCATTTGTCTTTTATAATTTATATCATCAGCCAGTCGATGTCAAAGTTAAACAAGAATGGCAAGCTTTACTCCGACTTCAGAGTTACTTGTCAATTAGATCCCTAGGTCAAGGATCAGGGTTTCTCTTGTCCAACCAAGCACTATGAGCTCACAGAAAATTGTTGTCCAAAGCTGGTATTGAACGACTGAGCGTAAATGTCATAACGCAGAGTGTTATAAGATTCGCATTAGTCGACCCTATCCCCGATGCAATTTTAAAGACGTTGTAGAGTGTGTAGAAATGTTATTTTAATTGTTTTATTATTTTTTCCCGGGCAGTGGTTTCCAGTTTACTTTGATTAGCTCTCAACTTTCAAGAATTATTGTACATGCCCAATTCTGAAAACCATACATGTGTTTTATAGCTCGTCTAAGATAGGACTAGAAACTCAATGTTACCTACATATAGATCATTGGTTGCAGAAAAATAATTAGCCCGGGTTCTTAACGCGAGGAAAAAAAGGAGCACTTCTAAAATGGGAAACGAGCAGCATGTCACCTCACAATAGAGATTATCTCTGCATATATGGTTCGTCTAATGGTTCCAGAAGACAATAGCGATATTCAAATTAGCATTTACGTGCAGAGAAACACTGTATCACCTAAGAACACCTTACACGATAAGTGGACTGCATTACCCAACAGTACCTTACAGTCTAAATGTATCGCGACACCAATAAAACACCTCACAATCTAAATGTATCGCGTCACCCAAAAACACCTCACAGTCTAAATGTATCGCGTCACCCAAAAACACCTTACAGTTTAAATGTATCGCGTCACCCAAAAACACCACAGTCTAAATGTACTACATCATCCAACATCACCTCACAGTCTAAATGTACTCCATCATCCAACATCACCTCACAGTCTAAATGTACTCCATCATCCAACATCACCTCACAGTCTAAATGTACTCCATCATCCAACATCACCTCACAGTCTAAATGTACTCCATCATCCAACATCACCTCACAGTCTAAATGTACTCCATCATCCAACATCACCTCACAGTCTAAATGTACTGCATCCTTCACCTTCACCTCACAGTATAAATGTACTCCATCATCCACCTTCACCTCACAGTCTAAATGTACTCCATCACTCAACATCACCTCACAGTCTAAATGTACTCCATCACTCAACGTCTTGTTGATGTGAAAGTATAAGTGAAACAGTATACGTAAAAGTTTCCAAAAAATCAGAAAAAATCCAAACATAATTCAAATATTGATCTCAATTTCCGCAATCCCTGAGTTATTTTTACCACAACATCAGTGCATGGTGATCACATTTTCTTGGACAGCTATTTCTGAAGATGGAAATCAATTCGGTAAACTTCCATAATATCAATCCTGCTTCTCAAGACCCTAGGCTTAGAAAAGATAGATTAATAATTTATCACTTGCTGCTATTGAAATATTAGGATACTTGAAAGAAATGCTAATACCGACCCAATAAATGATGTTCTTTCCGGAGTCAACTATCGAGTGTTAATCAAAACAGAGTCATTGGATATTGGTTCTTCTTCTTGTGTCGTGTAGGAGCGCATAGTCAGGTATAAGGACATGGCTATGCTGGGGTCATACGGCCATCACCCCAGGGCAGAGATTGCCTCATACTAGACAAGTAGATACATACTTTCCGAAGACTGAGCTAAAAATAGCTACTCTTTGTTTATAGGTCACAGACATGAATGTACGCCAATAGCAGTGACAGTAGCAATAAATAACGTGTTAACACGTCTTTAGCCCACAGAGGAGAGATAATAACAGATGTGTTAATGCGTCTTTACAAGTGAATGGGAAAAACGTATATACACGACCTTAGCAGCTAAAGGGTTAAGAACGATCCAGATAATATCAGGAGACACTGTAGGAGTTGCACGCCAAAACTGCACGCTATGACGAGAATAGTAGCACTAGATGAACGAGATTTTGACGTAGATTAGTTATGACTGCTTAGCGACGAAATATTGACAACATAAGAGACCGACATAAACAGTAGACATGAAACGGACGTGTTTGTCAACACCACCAGATTAACGTCAATAAATATGGTACAAACGGGAGAAATGCCGTGTTCAAAATATTTCCACCAGATCGCCGATCCATAACCATATCGTCTACCACAGTCGTCGCACTGTTACCAGGTTGTTGGCCAGGGTCTTGATTTTGTGTTTTTGTCTAGCGCTGTTCTAGTAGCTTGGGTAATAGTTATATTTGCTTTATTACAGGATAATGGTATGCCATCTATCCAACATTTTGTGGTCTTTCTTTCGCCTTCTTTCCTGGTGTTTTATTGTGTAATATTGTGTATACAGTAGAGTTTGATTGAATTCTTATTAAGCGGCCGAACCACTTCATTCTTTGTTTTTCAGTGAAAAAATGGTCAGATATAGCTATCATGCATAGCAGTTGATGTTACGTTTGTGCGGCAGAAGTAGCATGGTACATCTACGCTTGCGGGAGCATTGATGGCACCAGCAGGCACAGGTATGTTGAGTTCTCAATGAACATGTGGTCAGAGATAGCTATCATGCATAGCAGTCGATGTTACGTTTGTGCGGCAGAAGTAGCATGGTACATCTACGCTTGCGGGAGCATTGATGGCACCAGCAGGCACAGGTAGGATGAACTCTATTGTTCCATCAAGAACTAATGGCAGCTAGTCCGTAACATGACAAGTGTACGAAGTGACGTCGGTGCGTGTAGTGTTGATGGTAATTACAAACTGGTCAAGTGGCTTATGTGGCTAGGAGTTAGGTACTCGACTCTCGTTTCAAAGGTACTCGGCTCGTTTCGCACGAAGAGCGTTCGTGATAGTTTTCCAGAGATCCCTGATCTCAGTGTAGGTGAGATAGAATTCCTAGTCCTATCGGAGATGAACGATAAAAATAAGGTCCCGTGTTCAAGCTGATCACAAAACAGTACCCTTGGTAGTTGAAAATTGATAAGAGTAGGCTGAAAAGCCGCTGCCCGGGCCAATTTCATAAAACATTGATTGTAATCAAATTCCCATAAAAATTACACAATATTCAAAAATTACATCTGGAAGCTTCGCCGGTGCTATTGAGTACCTGCCCTACCTATGAGATCTTCCTGTATAAGAGAGATATCGGAGCACACATGGTTATTCACCGAAGTGCAATGATGATGATCTTATCAATCAATTATTCAATCAGAATGTAACACCAGCACAGTAGAGAGAGATCGTCAAACGACTTCACTATTGCTACAGTGGAGGGACAATATCTGATGACTGTATCATCGGTACAGTGGAGGGACAATATCTGATAACTGTATCATCGGTACAGTGGAGGGACATTATCTGATGACTGTATCATCGGTACAGTGGATGGACACTGTCTGATGACTGTATCATTGGTACAGTGGAGGGACATTATCTGATGACTGTATCATTGCTACAGTGAAAGGACAATATCTGATGACTGTATCATTGGTACAGTGGAGGGACATTATCTGATGACTGTATCATCGGTACAGTGGATGGACATTATCTGATGACTGTATCATTGGTACAGTGGATGGACATTATCTGATGACTGTATCATTGGTACAGTGGAGGGACATTATCTGATGACTGTATCATTGGTACAGTGAAGGGACATTATCTGATGACTGTATCATTGCTACAGTGAAAGGACAATATCTGATGACTGTATCATTGGTACAGTGGAGGGACATTATCTGATGACTGTATCATCGGTACAGTGGATGGACATTATCTGATGACTGTATCATTGGTACAGTGGATGGACATTATCTGATGACTGTATCATTGGTACAGTGGAGGGACATTATCTGATGACTGTATCATTGGTACAGTGAAGGGACATTATCTGATGACTTTATCATTGGTACAGTGAAGGGACATTACCTGATGACGTTATCATTGGTACAGCGAAGGGACATTATCTGATGACTGTATCCTTGGTACAGTGAAGGGACATTATCTGATGACTGTATCATTGGTACAGTGAAGGGACAATATCTGATGACTGTATCCTTGGTACAGTGGAGGGACAATATCTGATGACTTTATCATTGGTACAGTGGAGAGACAATATCTGATGACTGTATTATTGGTACAGTGGAGGGACAATATCTGATTACTTCAATACCATTTATCGTTCTGAAAATCGACAAATAATGCTACACATTTGCTTTCTTCTGTCCATCCCACGCTTGCTTCCTCACTTCTTCATATTCTACCATTGCTTATTCTTTCTATTCCATCCTTTTTTTTTTTTTTAACTGATATATTGTCTAACTCAACCACTTGCGCCCCCAGTCTTACTCTCAATTCACTTAACTTTGTTCAATTTCTTATACAAAGCAATTACAGACGCACACATTGAGAAAAGTGATTTTGGTTGTGTTTACTTTGGTTTCTATCAGTCTGACAGGAGACAATCTTACCCAGTAGCATTACTTCTCTCTGTCTCTTTTTCGATCTCTCTCTCTTTTCTTTTTCTGCAAAATTTCCAATAAAAATCTAATATTCTATTAGAAAGATCAAAATGTATAGATCTCTTTTTAAAAAAGGGTTTTAAAAGCCGAAGGATTGACTTCATTGCACCGGGTTTTACCCCATAAGGCTGAGTCCCTCTCCGCAGAAATGGTACGCCCCATTCCGAGAGTAGTGTACAAAGCACGAACTCCATAGCTCCAGCAACAATCATAGGGTCTCTGGAAAAACTGCACAAGTGAACAGAATGGCGCGGTCCGGACTCGAACCCACGACCCTCGACTCACAAGGCAAAGGAAAAATTAGGGGCTTTGTGGTGTGAAGGTAAAGCGCTTGCCTCTCGCGTCAAATGTACTTGTTTCGTTTCCGTGTGTAGTAATAGGAAAAATCTTCTAGTGATTCCTGAGCTCAATGTGGGCTCGATGAAATTCCTAGTCCTAATGAAGAGGGACGATAAAGCGATAGTAATGTGCTAAAGCTGAGCCTGCAAAATACACTTGTCATTTGAAAATTGTTAGGACTAGGTTGCAATACCACTGCCTGTGCAACAAATTTGTTTAAATAAAAATAGAGCATCATAAAGCATGTGGTTAAACCATTTGTCTTGTTTTCTGAAAGTAGTGAGTTCGAATCTAGACCCCGTCGTTTGGATCAAGCGTACACTTTTTTCAGAATAACCTTGAGATTATTGTTATTTGAGCGCCTATGTGTTGCCAGGACTCACAAGCGGATCAAAGAATAGTAACACTACGGCCTACAAAGCATGTCGTAAGAGGCAACTGAGGTAGGGGTCTATGTAAGCTATCCTAGTAAATAAAAAGCATCACTGAAATCGGATGTGCTGGCCTCTTACTTGTAGCCGCATAAATAGCACAAAGTAAATCACTCTTAGGTTCAGATGAAATGAGAATCACAAAGAGTGGTTAACAAGGGGTCGATGTGGAGCGTTAGAAGAAGAAGAAGAAGAAGAATGAGCTGTAGTGTCGACAGGTTACTTTCGTTTTCTGAGGAAAGCGATCGAGTCATATGAGGAAACAATGTACAATGTATCCAGTTCTTCGTCTTGAAACCGTATTCCCATTCTCCATAGTGGAGAATTCTTACAGATTTTTTATTTTCACTTCTTTATTTTTTCCAACTCATTCTCCGCTGTCTCAATCTCAATACACACACAGACACATAAACACACACTTGTAACGCAAATACATTTAAACCTCAAGTACATGTTCTCAAATAATAGAACAAATGATGGCAATTTTAAAATGGAAACATGTCACCACGAACACAAACAGAGCATTGTTCAACACAATCTTTCATCCAACATTATGCTATCAGTGCCAAACCTGGACGCTGACTTCAAACGATAGAAGAAAACTAGTCACGACAGAGATGAAGTGTCTACGCAGAATGATGGGGCCTGGGGGTAACAAGAAGAAACCGGTTGAGAATTGAAGACATCATGAAAAGAATGTGTGTACAACGTCAGTACTGAACTTCATCAAGAAACAACAAATGAAATGGTTCGGCCACATAAGCAGATTACCAACGGACAGTGCATCTCAAAGAACGATGTTGCTTCGATACCATAGACACAAAACAAATGTCGGCTACGCAAAAGGTAAACCTCAGAGATAACAGAAAAAAACACTATTTACGAAGTGCACACAAGTGCTCAACAAGCGTACGAACAAGCGACGGCCTGACAGACGAATTTGAATTATCATCAGGAGTAAGGCAGGGATGTGTGCTTTCGCCTATACTTTTCAATATTTACTTAGACAGGATAACGCAAGAAACCAAGACAGATAACAACCTCGATAACAACTACAATTTAATAAACGAACTACTCTTTGCAGATGATCAGAGTATAATTTACAACAACGAACACAAACTTCAACAACACATAAATGCCCTGCAAGCCACATGCGAAAAATATGACATGAAAATTAACACCTCCAAAACAGAAGTCATGACAATAAGCAGGTCAACAGGTCAACTAAATATACACGTGAATAATGTCAAAATACAACAGACTCCAGAATTCAAATATCTCGGAGTATATTCACAGCAGATGGAAAGATGGACAGAGAAATCGAGACTAGATGCCAGAAGGCAAATGCAGTGACATACCAACTGTCACCACTATTAAAACATCCAAGCATTAACATGGCAGTCAAACGACAACTGATAAACTGCATATTTATTCCAACTCTCTGCTATCAGTGCCAAACATGGCCCCTGACTAAGACACAAGAAAGAAAGATTACAACATGTGAAATGAGATGTCTACGAAAAGCTGTCAACGTTACAAGGCGAGATAGAGTGAGAAACGAGAATATCAGAAGCATCGTTGGTACTATACCATGCATACAGTACATCGAGAAGCAAAGATTCAAGTGGTTCGGCCATTTAATGAGAATGGAACCACATTTACTACCATCACGTGCCTATAATAATCGACACTCAGGGCGCAGAGCACGAGGCAGGCCAAGAACAAGATGGATAGATAACATCTCAGAGTCCCTGCGAAAGCATGGACTGACAACGTCATGCGCAACACACCTGGCACAAGATAGGAAACTAACTCTCCACGACGCTTCAAGGCAAATGTGGTTAAGATAAGATAAGTTAAGATAAGACACAAGTGCTCGTTCTAGAAATCTCTTCTTATCCTGACGCCGTGCGGTACAACAGTATAGGAGGAAAGAAGAGAAAGAAGAAATTATGCCAAGACACAGAGAAAGCGTATCATCAATATAAGAAAGACAGAGTCGTCATTTTTCGGACATATGTGAGGGAAAAGGGATGTTTAGAACACATTGTAACAACTGGTAAAATCTAGGGTAGACGAGACAGAGGAAGACACAGAGAGAAAATTTTAGAAAGCCTGACTTCATGACACGGAAGTGCGTCAACATCTGAGATACTAGCAAACAGCAGAAACAGATTTACGGAGATTCATGACGGTCTAAAACTGCCGGCACGGCACATGATGACGATGATGATAAAATAGTTTTACAAAATATATTCTTGGTAAATTTAGTGACCTTCTGATCAACAACCACGTCACCATGGAAACTGTGAAACTCAAATGTTAATCCCGCCCAGTACTGTCTAGTGTCTGGAAATAAACATGATTCGGCACCAGAAATCTCATTTGGTTTTGTCTCTGTGTTTATAAACCTACAGTAATTGGATCCCACTTTCGTGCCACTAATATCTTCCACCTAGGTAAAATACTTGCTTTAAGTTTACATGAGAGATGTATAGACAGACAGACATGAAGAAGAATGTAGACAGAAAGGACATCAGGTAGATGTATATATATATATATATATATATATATATATATATATATATATATATGAGAGCGTAGTTGGCAGTGAACTCGATTCTTAGACTAGTGGTCCGGGTTCAATTCTCAAGTAGGCGTGGAATGTTTTCCGACAGTAACGGCTCTCAGCTCGATCCAGCCTCAATACTGTAGCAGGAAAAGCACTGGGAAGTAGAGGCGGCTGGCGTGATGTTGACAACATTATCCATCGTGTGCCGATGGTCACCGAAAAGTACGGGCCTAACACTGTATTACCTATATACCACGTGGTATAAAAATGTTCCTCAACATATATATTATATATATATGTATATATATATATATTTTAATAAATATCGTTTATATAGGGAGTGCCGCTACTACATTCGGCAAACTATCAAAGCGAGCGTGGGACAACAAAAATTGACATTGCAGACGAAGACTCAAATATATCGAGCCTGTGTAATTAGTTCTTTACTATATGGCTCAGAAACATGGACAGCCTACTCAAGACACGAGAGGAGACTTAACATCTTTCACCTTCGATGTCTCCGCAAGATTATGAACATCAGGTGGTACGACAAGATAACCAATACTGAAGTACTACAACGTGCAAATCTGCCTTCCATCATGGGCATGCTCAGCAGTAGACGACTAAGATGGTTGGGACATGTGAGAAGAATGGAAACTTATCGCATACCAAAACAAATGTTGTTCTGTGAACTTTCGGAGGAAGAGGCACCAGGGCAGACCACTGCTCAGATATAAAGATGTCTGCAAAACCTCAATGAAAAATTTTTCTATAGATCCCAGCACATGGGAGGGACTAGCTGATGACAGAGTTGTGTGGAAAGCCAAATTACGGAAGGGCGCAGAGTCTTTTGAGAAGAGACTTATGTACGAGCTGAACAACAAGAGAAAAGCGAAAACTCAGAAGTTGTCACAGTAAAACACTTGCCTATTGACCGTCTGTAAAGATGAAAAGGGCCATATAATAAATATCGTTTATAATAATATCATATAATATATATATAGAATGTTATATATATATATATATATATATATATATATATATATATATATATATATATATATATATATATATATTATACGTAGGTGTCTCTGTAGTGTAGAAGCAGGTACTCGCCTTTCGTGAAAAAGGTAACCTGTTCACTACCTCGTGAAGCCGTCGGATTATATTTCCAGAGATCCCTGATCTCAGTGTAGGTGAGATCGAGTTCCAAGTCCTATCGGAAACGGACGATAAAACATAGACCCCGTGTTCAATTTGAGCATGTAAAATAACCCTTGGCAGTTCTTAGTCGAGAAGAGCCGCTGTCTGTGCACAATTCATTAGAAAAGTATTTTTAATAACAATAAATTTTAACATAATATATTCCCCACCTCCAAATTACATCGGGGACCCTCGCCGGTGCTACGAATTTTGTGCACTGCAGCTGAGATGTTCATATGTAAGAAAGAGATCGGAGCACACACGGTTACTCACCGAAGTGCAATGATGATTGTCCTATCACTCAATCAATCTATATTTATGAGAATGTCGAGGTATGACAACTTAGTAACTAGAGCACATTCTTCATGAGCTTGAAGTTCCAAAATCAAATTTCACATTGGGATTTGGCAGAAACACAATCAAAAAGACAGAGACATAAAACAACAAAGATTTCCTACATGCAACAAATGAGACCGAACAGATATAAATATATAATTTAGCAGTTAGACAGTTCGTCAGACAGACATAAAGGCAGACACATCAATCAATAAGATAGATGTGCAGATAGATAGTCAAATGAACATGAAAGCTGACATAATCATGGCCAAGCAAGGAGCAAGTCGTAATAGATAGATCAGAAGTTTTGGATAGATCTATTAAACAGACACACTTATATATAATATTATTATTACACGGAAATATTGATTTTTTTTAGATAAATATATTACACCTAGAAATTAGATATAGCTGTTTTATTGAATTATGATATATGCCTTTCCTTCCACAGTTTTCTCTCTGTCTCTCTCTCTCTCTTTTCCAGATGTCTAACCTCTGCAGTTGTCACGCTCAAGTCATCAGTTACATCCTGAATCCATTTCGCTCGAGTGGTTACCGGGACCGAAATTTTGTGTGTAAAGAATAGAATCACTGTTACCTGCCTCCATATCGTAAGAGATGACTGAGGAGGTTTTTCTGAAATCGTATGCATGTGTCCGCTAGGGAATGCTAACCAGAATGCTTGCAGAAAACGGATGCACCAGGCTGTAAGGCGCATAACATGTTGCAACGATCTCTCACAATGAAGAATTGGATAACGGACTCTACGGTCGCCAATCTGCCTCGGAGATTTAGCCACACAGTAAGAATGTCAGACCTACCATCACGAAGGTGGCCAAAACTTACTGCTGGAAGAGGTCGGCACAAACGTGGATGCAGAAATCATAGGAATTATATCCTACAGAACTGCCCCCATTATGTAGACTTGAGAAGAAAGAGGTGTCCAAGGTGGACACTAGCTTCCAAGACAAACTGTATGGCGTGGTTGACAATCTGAGACAGACTGCTGTCTTTGTTAGAGAATCTGAAATTCCAATCTAGTGAGAACGCAGAAGAAGAATAATCCATCTTCTCCGTAGGTTTCCTCTTCTCTTCTTTGGTGGGATGCCTCCATCCAAAATAGTCTTTTTCAACACTTCATGTCTGTTTAATATGTCTAAAATATTTAAATGTTCTCATTATTATTTGTACGAACTGGTGGACTTGCTACGATTGAGAATGGGTCTTCTATGGACAGAAGCGACATCATCAACGCTCTCAGAGAAAACACGCTCTGAAGATTTCAACGACGAAGATAAAGGGTATTCTCTATCTCGGTTGCGCAAGTTGTGCATACCGATAGGTGCGGCAGACGAGAAAACCACGAGAGAAAACCCAGTAGATACATCAATCAACACAGAACGGTAGTTGTTAGCCTAAACACACTGAGATACATGCTTGAGAGGAGATCGGAACAATTATGAACATATGCGGTGAAGATGATCCTCAAATGTTAGCCTAAACACACTGAAATGCATGCCTGGGAGGAGATTGGAACAATTATGAACATGCCCGATGTGCGATGAAGATGATCCTTAAATAAACAATGAACAATTATTATTTGTAGCATCCGCCTTTTTTGGAGTTAACTCTTGATAGATCTATTTATTCTCTTCTCTGCCCATGATACACAGATGACACTTCTGTAGCACTTATATTCAAAAGCCCATACGCCCATGTGTTGCAGGGGCTCTGCAAGGAGCAAAGAATAGTAACACTACGACCTACAAGGGATGTCATAAGAGGCGATTAAGGTAGAGGCTTAGTGAAGATACCATAGTAAATAAAAGCATCGCAAAATGGAGGTGCTGGCCTACTTGTAGGCGCATAACTGACACAACGTAGACTAAGGAATAGGCTCGGATCACATGCAAAGCACAAAGAGTGGTTAACAAGTGGTCTATATGGAGCGTTCAAAGAAGAAGAAGTAGAAGAGAAGCACATAAATGTTTTTTCAACTGTCTTGTTAAATGTCCATGCTTCACACCCATACGTTTTCCCTATGTACAACATCAGAAGTTCTGGAACAACAGAAGAAACATAAGATTTCCACAATATTTGATCCCCTTAATTAATCAAAACATTGCATCAGAAACAACAAACGTCGGGCAAAATATCAGAATTGTTTGAGGCGTAAAAGAAAACAGGGAAGGCAAGATAGCATCCTCACTTCATATTTGTTGAACATTTTTACAGAAAATATAATTAGAAATGTCAGTAGTGGCAAATAAAAGGCATCACAATGTTTGATCTACTCGCAATAAGAGGAAATATGACTCTAAAACTAAGACACATTAATGATCTAGTTATCTTTTCATACTTCGTATATTGTGAAGAGATTAGAACATTAGTTAATCTAATTATGTTAAAAACACAAATAAGATCCGAACTTATTTTGATAGAGAAAGAAAGCTACGTTTATGTATCTGGTGGCAAAACAATATCAATCAATCAATCAAGTGTCATGCCTGCAAGCGTAGGGGATCATGTCCCTCCACAAATATTTCTCTCTCCTTAGTGCAGTTAATAAGTTATGATGTCTATCTTTTCTATAAGTACGATGTCAGATCATCCAAAATATTCTTACTCTGTCTTCTACGATCTCTCCTTGCCTGAATTTTACCTGTTGTCACCACATGTTTTAAATTTTACCTGTTGTCACCACATGTTTTAAATTTTACCTGTTGTCACCACATGTTTTAAATTTTACCTGTTGTCACCACATGTTTTAAATTTTACCTGTTATCACCACATGTTTTAAATTTTACCTGATGTCACCACATGTTTTAAGCCTTTTCTTTGCATTATATGCCCGAAGAACCTTGATTTTCTAATTCTTATTCATTTGATAATGTTTCTTTGTGTGGAGTGATGATTTAAAACCTCATTATTTACTTTCTTCACTGTTCACGGAATGTTTCAGAATTCTTCTTTCCAACCATATCTCGGTGACTTCCAATTATCTTATTGTCTTCTTGTTCATTGACCATGATTCGCTGCCTTACGGAATTCGCTGAATTCACGGAAAGTGTGTTCAGTATAGCAACACAAAGCAATATAGCAACACAATACAGTATAGCAATACAAAGCAATATCGCAACACAAAACAGTATAGCAACACAAAACAATTTAGCAACACAACATAGTATAGCAACACAAAGCAGTATATCAACACACAACAATATAACTACACAAAACAATATAGCAACACACAATATAGCAACATAAAACAATATCGCAACACAAAACAGTATAGCGACTTAAAACAATATAACAACACAAAACGATATAGCAATACAAAACAGTATAGCAACACAAAACGATATAGCAACACAAAACAGTATAGCAACACAAAACAGTATAGCAGCAGCAAACAATATAGCAACACAAAACACTATAACAACACACCAATATAACAACACGACATTATAGCAACACAAAACAGCATACGCAACAAAACAATATAGCAACACAAAACTTTATAGCAATACACAATAATATAGAAACACAAAACATGAAAACAACACAAAACAATATATCAACACAAAACAATATATTGCTAGATAACAATATAACAGAACAATATAGCAACATAAAACAATGTTATTGACTTCATGGCACGGTAGGGTGTCAACATCTGAGTTGATAGCAAACACCTACGACAGAGATTTGTGGAGGTCCGTGATCGGCTACGCCAGCCGGCATGGCACCTGATGATGATGAAAACAATATGGAAACATATATCCGAGTTCATGCACTGTCACTGAGTTCTTCCTGTGTAAGAAAGATTATTTAAGCATATATAGTTATTCACCGAAGTGCAATGATGATGTTCCTATCAATCAATTAATAAATCTATATATATAAATTGGTGTGTGTATAAAATTCAAGGTACATATGGACAGACACCACAGACTGCATACTTCAAAACTGCCCCCAAATATAATATACAAAGACATCTCACTGGTCTAGTGAAACAACATTGTGAAGAACACTAGACAGACCTCTGTGTGAGCTACGAAAGAAAGTAACGTTTACACAAGAAACAACATTGAATAAATAGCTAATATTTGAAGTAAACGAAAGAAAACAAAGAAGGACGGAAGGAATGTATTCGTCCCATAATTGAATATATTAAACTAAACATAGCAGTGCTTCTAAACGCAGCGTCCGCCAGCGCCATGTTGCTAGTTTGTTAATCCCTGGCGTCCTATTTTATTCCGCCGGATTTAATGCTAATCAAAATTTCAAGAAACAGATTATTCCTGAATAACAGTCGGCTTCAGTTGTTGTCGTAAGCACAGTATGTTTTTTGTAATTAAACGTTTAGTTAGGAATTAGTTTTAATTTGTTATTATCTTAATTACTTTGCTATTAGTTAGTTAGTTTGTTCCTTTCGTGCCAAAGGCGGACATAGGGCAGAGGTTTTAGATCTCCATGTGATGCGGCTCGTTGCCAGCAGTTGGAGATCTTGTATGGTTTTACATCCCAATAGTTCACTTTCTTGTTGGATTGTTCTTCGTACGTAGAGTTCTCTGAAGCTGCAAATACGAAAGAGAAAATGGAGATATTTTGGACATATAAGAAGACACAAAGAGCTGGAGAAAACCATCATGGAAGGAGTCATACTGGCAAAGAGAAGATGAGGAAGACCCCGGAGAAGATGGATTCAGGATGTAACTGATGGTTTGAACATGACGGCTGCAGAGGTAGGACATCTGGCCTATGAGAGATAGAAGTTCTGGAGGACTGTTGGGGTGGCAAAGTTCTGCTTAGGACAAGCTATTTGATGATGATGAGAGTGGTCTTAGGTCTTCCACGTTTTCTTTCCCAACTGGTGACCACATAAGGACTTGTTGATTTAGTCTCTTTTCGTCTGATCTAAGAACATAACCTAAATAGTTTCCTTATAATATTTGTGATTACTTTATTTGTACAGATGGACAGAGAAATCGAGAGTAGATGCTAGAAGTCAAACGCAGGGACATACCAACTGTAACCACTATTAAAACATCCAAGAATTAACATGGCAGTCAAACTTCTTCTTTTGTCGTCACACTGCTACCGCGTTGTTGCCCAGCGTCGTGGTTTTCTTTTGTCTGTTCTGGTGGCTTGGATGATTGTTATTTTTGCTCTTTGACAGGATTCTGCTATGCCATCTAACCATCATTTTCGTGGTCTTCCTCTTTATTCTTTCCTGATGTTTTGTTGTAGAAGACTTTGTACACAGTGGAGTTTGGATGCATTCTTATTAAGTGGCCAAACCACTTCATTCTGTGTTTCTCAATGTAATTCAAGCAAGGTGCTGTTTCAACTTTTTTTCTTATGCTGATGTTGGTGACTCTGTCTTTTCTGGTGTTGTTGGTAATTTTTCGCAGGTAGCGCATTTCACATGTAGTTATTTTTTGTGACTGCGCTTTACTCATTGCGTCAAACCTCAACTGATAAACTGCATATTTATTCCAACTCTCTGCTATCAGTGCCAAACATGGACCCTGACTAAGACACAAGAAAGAAAGATTACAACATGTGAAATGAGATGTCTACGAAAAGCTGTCAACGTTACAAGGAGAGATAGAGTGAGAAACGAGAATATCAGAAGCATCGTTGGTACTATATCATGCATACAGTACATCGAGAAGCAAAGAATCAAGTAGTTCGGCCATCTAATGAGAATGGAACCCATTTACTACCATGACGTGCCTACACTAATCGACACTCAGGGCGCAGAGCACGAGGCAGGCCAAGAACACGATGGTTAGATAACATCTCAGAGTCCCTGCGAAAGCATGGACTGACAACGTTAAGCGCAACACACCTGGCACAAGATAGAAACTAAATCTCCCTACGACGCTTCACGGCAAATGTGGTTAAGATAAGATAAGATTTACTTTATTATTACTATTATTATTGCAATTTATACCCGTGTTATGCCCCGGTAACATACGTGCAAAATATCAATTAACTAAATATACCTATATTCGTCTCACAACCACTTAGTTACAATATCCTTTAAATTCTTCCTTCCATAATCAAATTTACTTAACATTTAGTTTCTCTTTCCCAGCTACGTTCTCTAACTTTGCCCAAAAAGACCTCACAAATTGCCACCATGAAAACTAGACCAAACGTGTAACCAAATTATCTATACCGTGAAAAACATAACTTGATAACTGGTCCCAAAATGAACAAATTTGGCTCGAAGGATTGCAGAAATGGGATTGATAAAATGTTAAACTAGGCACTTGTCTGAGTACTCGAGGTAACATCTCGTCTCTCTTTAGAAGTGCTCTTGAAATACACAGGCATCAATCATATAATAAGCATTGCTAGGCAACCTTAGAAAATGCTGGAGAACTTACTAGAATCGATTCTTGTGTGCTCAAGGCGTCCTGACGAGTGCCCATTCCCTTTTTAATCAGATAAAAGTGTTCGTATAAGATCACTTAAAGCAGAGGTGGAACTCACAAATTCAAAGATGCAATTTTCAGATTTTTTTGGAAAATGGAATTTTAAAAATACAAAGACTTGAACCGATATGTTGCGTTGATTTATTTATTTATTTATTTATTTATTGATCGATCGATTGATTGATTGATTAATTGATTGATTGATTGATTGGCAGGACCATGATCATTGCACCTCGGTGAGTCTTCTTCTTCTTTGGGTTCGTTCTTTACGACTAATTTTAATCACTCTTTGTGATATGTTTGATCTTTGCCAAGAACGTGTATACGTTGCACATTGGTTTGTAGGCCCCTAAACGCATAGACTTCTACACATTTAGGACACGTGCATCCGATTTAAGCCAAACCTCCTTAATCGCCTCTTACGACATGCGTGGCAGCTAACATTGGCTCTATTCCTTACACCCCAATTACACAGGAATATCTCAGTTGCAGTGCACGAATTCTGTATCACAAACGAGGGTCCCAATGTAGTTCTTGAAGATGGTGAAGATAACTTTAGGAATTTTTTTATTTTAAATCTTTTCTAATGAACTTTGCCCCCCACAACTGATTTCCAGCCTGCTCTTCTCGATTTTAAACTGAAAAGTGGTTATTTTACGAACTCAAATTGAACACGTGACCTACGTTTTATCGTCCGTTTCCGATAGGACTGTGATATCGATCTCACCTACACTGAGATCTGGTATCTCTGGATATATATCCTGATGGTTCTACGAGGGAGCCAACCTGGTACACGTGACACGAGAGGCAACAACATAACCTCTACGGCACAGAGACCCAAATATGTTGCGTTGTTTGAATGTAACATTTTACGCTTATGCAACAACGGGTTATAGTCTTGAGTATGTCAGTGGTCTGTTTGTTTCACTTGGTAAAAACGAGATGTTTGCAAGGAGGACATCCTGCAAGACTGTCCCAGCTTGAGTAGTGCGAGAATGGAAATTTGGCCAACAGAAACAACACTACAAGACAAACTATGGGGGACCGGTGAAGACCTCAAGCGCACTGCTATTTATGACACATATCGGATTAGTCGCATAGCAAAAGTTGATCGTAGAAGAAGTACATATAATAGTTGTATTAATGTTGTATCTTTAGAGCGTCACTATCTTAAGTGGTGATACGCTCCTTCACAACAGAGGCGTTCCTGGTTCAAACTTCGCGGCTGGCAGTTTGGAAGCATATTCATTTCCGTTGGATTTTTATGAATGGTAAAAATAGACCACACCGTTCAGAAAGCAACGGCAAAATACAGAACGTATAAGTGATGCCTAGAAAATCAACGGGGTTGATAGCTACGTCCTGTAAAGTATATGCCTCGATTTTCATTTCCATACATTACATAGTGTTGTAATTTCTCCATACCGCTCTATCCTGTGCGACGATGAATCTCTTCTATAGAATTGATTTCAATATTTCTCTTCTCTCCCAGTAAAACTGGTTTCATAGTTTCCATATGATGTCCTTTCTTTCTTAAACCGTTCCCCTTCAATACCTGCTATGTGATATTTTGATAATTTCGTCTCAGAGTATACCCAACATATCTTTATCTCCTTTGAATCTTAGACGATTAATTGATAGATAGAATCATCATCATTGCACTTTGGTGAATAACCATGCGTGCTCCATTATTTCTTTTACACAGGAAGATATGAGCGGTAGTGCACAAACTCCGTAACACCAGCGTAGCTCCAATTTAACTTTAGTTTGAAAGATGATGATAGTTTTGAAAAAAATGTAGTTCAAAGAAGAAGAAGAAGAAGAAGTCAGGTATCTTGTCGTTCTATAGTTGTTAAGTTTGTCATCATCATTGTCCTCTTTGTCTCAGGAGACAATAGGTTTTGTGTCACGAAGTTTGTTAAGTGCTGAATCACATCGTCTGTTGTAGCTGTAATGACCTATTCTGGGGTCGCAATTCTTGCCACAGTTGCTGCAGGGGAAACTTGAGACTGGAGCTAATATACATAGGATGTTCTCTCTGCCCTCTGCGCTCTCTTTTGCCTCAATATGTGATGGTATTTTCTTCTTTTCTCTTTGAGCTACCAGTCATTGCCGCTCGCCATGCTTGCCTGTCTTTGGACAACCGCTCCCTATTTTCTTTGTCTGCGCTTGATGAAGTTAGTTCACGCTTGCAGGTGTCATGGAAGCGTAGTAATGGGCGCCCATGCTGTCTAGTATCTGTTGCGAGTTGACAATATAGAATATCCTTTGGGATTCTATCATCGCTCATTCGGCACACGTATCCCAGCCACCTCAGACGTCGCTGACTCAGCAAGGTGTACATGCTTGGAATGTCATCCCTGTTCAGTATTTCTATAGTTTAGTGTGTATCTTGGAGAGAATCATCAGTTTAGTAACAGATATTAATGTTGCAACTTTACACATTTATGTATCTATTTGAATGTAGGTAGTATATTAGGAACTGTTCTATATATTATTCTCTTCGGATTCGACCTGCTCTCCCACTTGCTCCTTTTATACAACGTTATGCAGACTGCGGTTAGTGGACTATTTCGGGGGCTACTTGGTGTGGGGTCAAGGTGATTGCCTCCGCTACAAAAGTACTCGGTTCCTATGCAGACTGCGGTTAGTTGACTATTGCGTGGTATACGTGGTGGGGGGATAACATGCTTGTCTCCGCTACAAAAGTACTCGGTTCGTTTCCCTCGAGGTGGGGTCGGGATATTTTTCTAGAGATCCCTGGTATCATAGTAGGGGATACTTGAGTTCGTAGTTCTATCGGAAACGGACGAAAAAACGCTGGTCTGTTGTTGAAACTTAGCACGTAAAAGAAAACAGCAGTTAAATATGGTAAATGTAAGCTGTAAAGTTGCTGTCCTTGCAAATTTCATTTAATATTTTATTTTTTAAAATCCCTGCTACATTTTTATTTATTTTCATAGTTACCTAGAGGTCATCGAGAGCCGCAGTAGTGTAGTTGTTAGTGAACTCGTTTCATAGTTTAATGGTTCAGGTTCAATTCCACAAGTAGGCGTGGAATTGTTCCCGACCGTAAAGGATCTCAGGTCGACCGAGCTTCAATTGGGTACCAGGAAAAGCACTGGGAAGTAAAGGCAACCGGCATGATGTTGACCACATCAGGTATTGTGTGCCAACGGTCAATGAAAAATCCGGCCTACCATTGTATTGCCCTATATACCACATGTTATAAAAAGGGTTCTTTTACTACCTTTTCTTACTAGAGGTCCTCGCAACTTTGTACTGCCACTGAGATCTGTTTGTATAAGAAAGTGGTCTGAGCACACATTGTTATTCACCGAAGTGCAATGATGTTGATCCTATCCATTTAATTAATCATTCAGATACATTAGAAATAGTATGACTAGTCAATGGAAATTAAACAATAAATAATATAACTTTTATCAACAAAACTAATCTTTGAATGTGACAAACTGTGACAGCGGAGAAGAAAGTATGCTCAAAGAATAGGAAAAGTGAAAACTAGGAGTGAATATAAACAGACAAGACCTCGAGACAAAACAACAACTAAAATAAGCACCATTAACATATACTGCATCGTAACTTACCAACAAGCAGTATACCACAGAGAGCAATGTGGCTCCGATACAGTAGATACAAAGCAAAAGGCCGGTCACGCAAAAGGTCGTACATTAACTGTATAATTAATGAGAAAACAATGCTCTGTATCGTTTTAAGACCAAGTATTGTAATAACCAATACCAGTGTCAAACATGGCCAATAACAGCAGCCAATGAGCCGAAAATCATAACGACAGAGATAAGGTGCCTTAAAAGAACCGCAGGAGTAACAATAAGAGACAAAATTAGAAATGAAGAAATCAGAAGAAGACTGGATGTAAAACCAGTCATGCAATGCATAAAAGAACAACAGATTAAATGGTTTGGACACCTGACAAGAATGCCCTGGTATCCCATACCAGAGAGAGCCACACATAAAAAGTATAACGAGTACATAGCAAGAGAAAGACCACGAAAAAGATGGAGTTATGGCATCAGGTACAGCCTTAAAAAAATTAATAAAGCTTACAAAGTGCATTAGAACAAGCACACACAAGATCACTACACACACCCCCTCCCTCCCCATCCAAACACTTCTATAAAGAAGTAAATGGTGGAAGAGAAGACGAATTGTCAATTCACTCTTTAAAACTTAGGAAGACATGAGGGCCAATTCCTTTCCTCTCAAGTGTACGTCGAGTGCAGGATTGAACCCATAACTCTCCTTATATTTCATTTAATTAGCGAACAACGCTCATGCATTACTCTAACCCATAGATTTCCAAACTTTCTCGACCCACCGCCCACTTTGTACAACATTAACTTTGTAACGCCCCCTCCACATTATAACAGTTTGCCAACGCCCCTCTCCCACATATATATATATACATGCTCTATTTTCTCCTTGACATAGAAAATGATATATATTTCTGTCACACATGGTCAATTTTCAAATGTTCCTATACATGAAATAGGAAATTGATGAAATAGAAAATTGATATATATTTCTGTCATACATGGTCAATTTTCAAATGTTCCTATACATGAAATAGAAAATTGATGAAAAAATGGATCGTGTAAGATGGGTATAAGAGGAATTAAAATGCAGAAATCAAATTTTTTATGATTAATCAATCGCAAAATCACGAAATAAAACTTCCCCCAAATGCTTCTGAACCCACTATCGCCCCCTGGAAGGCTTCAGCACCCACTAGGGGCGGTACTGCCCACTTGGGAACCCATGTTCTAACCCATAGATTCCCAAACTTTCTCGATCACCGCCCACTTTGTACAACATAAATTTTGTAACACCCCCCACCCTCAACATTATAAAAGTTTGCCAACGCCCCCCTCCTCCTCCCACATATATATACATGCTCTATTTTCTCTTGACATAGAAAATTGATATATATTTCTGTATTACATGGTCAATTTTCAAATGATTATATACATGAAATATAAAATTGATGAACAAATGGATCGTAAGATGAATTAAAATGCAGAATTCAAATTTTAAATGATTATTCAATCGCAAAATCACGAAAATAATTTATTTAAAATATTTAGTATTAATTTCTTCTTTAAGGAACCACCGACCCCTAATCGCCTGAATACCCCTTAACCCACTATCGCCCCCTATAACGCTTCAGCGCCCACTGGGAGGGGTGGTACCGCCCACTTTGGGAAACGCTGCTCTAACCCATCCTACTAACTGCTTTACAGTGTTAATTATTATTAAAAACGCCGTGAATAATTTGAAACAATTATTGTTTAGTGTTAGACAAATGTTTAGGTTAGATTATGTAGACTTAACAACAGAAAATCCCTTACACTCAAGCTACTTAAACAATCTTTTTTTTTTTACCCAATTCTAGAAAAGTTCTCTAAAAAAATGTCAGACCTAATCACAATTTGAAAAACGTCTGCAACAGTTTTGATTGGTTGGGCTTTCTTTCCTTTTTGTCCTTAGATTCCAGTTTAATTTTAATAAATTGCTGTTCTTATCGTGAAGGTTTTGTTCTTATCGTGAAGGTTTTGTTCTTATCGTGAAGGTTTTGTTCTTATCGTGAAGGTTTTGTTCTTATCGTGAAGGTTTTGTTCTTATCGTGAAGGTTTTGTTTTATACTTGTATTTTATTGCTAGAGAATTAGAAATACTAATCTGCAAACAAGTAAAACTTGAATTATTTTGTTTCGTATTATTTCTGCTTATTTAACAAAATTGTGGTCTTCTGTAGCTTTAACGGTAGTCAGCTCGATTAAAACCCAAGCGTACCTGCTTACCTGGTTCATAACTCCGTGGTAGGCAATTTGGAAGTAATTTTATTCTCGTGGAATTTTAGGAACGGTAAAAATAGACATCACCGTTCAGAAAGCAATGACAAACTACTGTACGTATACGTTATGCATAGAATATCAACAACTCGTTTACTGTGGTTGTTGGCGAGATTCTGTAAAGGATATGTCACGAATCTCGTTTTCATGTATGTACTACATGGTAACCTAAGATGTAAACTTACTGGCAGAAAAACCTACTCATAATGAATAGTGACTTGCCTCTCGGTTCATTAGCACCATTCAGATCAACATTATAATGGGAAAAGTGTTTATGAAATGCAGAAATAGTTCACAATGTGAAAGGTTCTTTGAGAGAGACAGACGGCGAGACAGACAGACAGACAGACAGACGAGCCAGACAGAGAGATAGACAGACAGACAGACAGAGATATAGACAGATAGACAAACATATATATATACAGACAGAGAGACTGACAGAGACAAAGAGAAAGACACAGACAAAGACAGACAGAGAGACAGACAGATAGACAGACAGAGAGACAGACAGACAGCTAGACAGACAGTTAGACAGACAGAGAGACAGACATACAGCTAGACAGTCAGTTAGACAGACAGCTAGACAGACAGACAGTCAGATATTTAGATAGATAGACAGATAGTTAGATAGATAGTTTTTGGGTTAGTCTCCTGAGTGACAGGTGTGCAATCTTAGTGATGTCTATCTTCACAGAATGTCTGGAGATTTCCAGAATCAAATTTATTACTTCCATGTCCGTCACAGACTCGTGTAAATCGTCTCGTTATTTATAATAGAATACAATTTACGATCGGCTTATTTCAAAGGACGTAATTTGGTTGAACGGTGGTGAGAATTCAAGGCTCCAGAATTAACAGTAGGGAATAATGAAGGGCCGGTGGAAACAAGAAAAAATAAGAAAGTTTCCAAAAGGAAAACTAGTAAAAAAAATGACTTGAATTGAACATGGGTGAATAGTGAACGTTTTGGTGAAACGAAGAGTGAGCAATGAATGGTCTTTAGGAAAAGGAAGTTATAATAATGACAGCTCTAGAGGAAAACAGAGTTAATAATAAAGGTTGTAGAGGAAAAAGTATTTAGTAATGAAATATATATCAGAAAAAGCATTTAGTAATGAAATATATACCAGGAAACGCATTTAGTAATGAAATATATATCAGAAAAAGCATTTAGTAATGAAATATATATCAGAAAAAGCATTTAGTAATGAAATATATATCAGAAAAAGCATTTAGTAATGAAATATATACCAGGAAAAGCATTTAGTAATGAAATATATATCAGAAAAAGCATTTAGTAATGAAATATATATCAGAAAAAAATTTAGTAATGAAATATATATCAGAAAAAGCATTTAGTAATGAAAGTTTTAGAGAAAAAAAAAAGCATTTATTAATGAAGGTGTAGAGGTAAGAGGTATTGAAGGCACTGGGAGAAAAATTCAACCACAGTGTATATTCAACTAAACAATAACATTATTGGTTAGTGAGCTGGCATCACAATACTCCAGGCAGACACATAGGTGCTAAGTTTCCCCCAACAGATGTCGAAGGATTTGCATACTAATGGTTACTGAGGCTCACACGTTTTTTTTTTATCCAGAAGCACTCGAGGTTTTCAGCTCTTCGGCTCTGTGCCATGGACATCGTAATCCTTCGGTTCGGTGCCACAAAACCGTAAATCTGGAGATTCTGTGGCTTTTCTGAGAGCCAGCAAAAATTGAACCGCACTCACAGAAAGCTTGTCACCCGTCGTCCAACGCGCTACAAACACGATGGGCAGGCGGGCCAAAAAATAACAATAAAAACTGTGTGCTATGTAATTAAAAAAAAATGTGTGAAAGATGGAGAGAAATACCAAGATAAAGAGAGTAGGGAGAGATAGAGATAGATTTTCTTATTGTATCGGTGTTCCAACATCAACATCGTTTTTTCATTCATAATTTTGAACTGAGCTGCCAAGAAGTTAAAAACTTGAACGCATGAGTAATATTTTTTTTTTTGCCATTGTGGTTTCTGATGTTTTGAATAAACTGCATAGTCATCCAGAATATATTAATAGGCTTTCTTTCGTTTCTACAATCCTGTTTTGTCTCACAGCGTCAGGATAAGAAGAGATTTCTAGAACGAGCCCTTGTGTGATCTTGATAAAGTGTATTTCGTCGCCTCTGTTATCTCTGAGGTCCAACTTTTGAGTGGTCGGTCTTTTACTTTGTATCCATTGTATCAGGGCAACATTGCTCTTTGAGATGCACTGTCTGTTGGTAGTCTGTTGATGTGGCCGAGCCATTTAATTTGTTTTTTCATGAAGTTCGGTAATGATATTATACTCACTTTTTCCTGATGTCTTCATCTCTCAACAGGTCTCTTCTTGTTACCCCCTGCATTCTGCGTAGTCACTTCATCTCTGTTGTGACTAGTTTGCTTCTATCATTTGACGTCAGCGTCCATTTTTGGCACCTGAAATATAATTCGTTTGCTTTCTTGAGATATAATTTTTGTGATTTTTAATTCATTGGTATTTTGAGACGTTGTCGCTGGATAGAACACACCTTGAGAAAATCTGAAAGGAATATAATAAGAAAGGGTCTTTCCTGCATTCTACATGGAATGAAAAAGAGAGGAAGCCTAGAGATGCATGGAGAATACATTAAAGGGAAGAGAGTAACGATATACAGAAGAGGTGGAAGGAACTGCAAGTTAACCACTAATTGTAATCTGTGTAGTTGCCCGCCTGCTCAGCGTATTCGTAGCACATTGGACGACGGGTGACAAGCCTTATGTGAGTACGGTTCAATTAAGTGAACTCTCAGAAAAGCCACAGGTTCTCCAGATTTACAGTGTTTGTGGCACCGAACTGAAGGGTAACGATGTCCATGACACTGAGCCGAAGAGTTGAAAGTTCAAGTGCTTCTGGATCGGGGGAATCTGTATAATTTGCACCAAAACGCGAGTACACTACACTCCTGTTAGGCCCTTGTGGCATGTAGGACTGACACATCAAAATTTCGGCCCAAGTATATGCTTAGTATACAACAGAACATATATTGGTACAGAATAGAGCTGATAGATTTGACAAACAGAAAAACTCTATTTTAAAGTATCACATCTAACGTTATACTCTGTGGCTAAGTGGTTACTCCCTTTGCCTTGTGAGTCGACGGTTGTAGGTTCGAATCCCGGACCGCGCCGTTCTGTTCACGAGTGCAGTTTTTCCAAAGACCCCTAGGATTGTTGCTGGAGCTACGGAGTTCGTGCTTTGTGCAATACTCTCAGCAGGTGGCGTGTCATTTCTGCAGAGAGGAACCGAGCCATATGGGGTAAAACCTGGTGTAATGAAATCAATCCTTCGGCTTTACAACGTTATACTGTAGCATGGCATCAGATTGGATTGACATCATGTAGGCTATCAATGCAGCCTCATAAAAATCAATAATTAACCAAAGTCCGTTGTGACTCATATCAAACTCCCTACCAATACGCGATAAATATTTCCTTAACCTAATAAATATTTGATATATTCCCAGTAATTCACGATCTCATTGTAGGTAAGATCGAGTTCCTAGTCATATCGCAAACAGACTATGCAACGTAGGACCGTGTTCACTCTGAACACATAAAAGAATCCTTGACAGTCCAAATTTGATAAGAATATGTTAGAAATTAACTGCCAGGACAAGAACGTTTATAACAATATAAAATATTGTAACTAAAAATGTCACCATCCTCATAATTACATCAGGTACATTCGCCTTTTTTCATTTTTCGGGCATTGTGACAACCGGTAAAGTCTAGGGTAGACGAGACAGAGGAGGACAGAGGGAGAAAATTTTGGATAGCCTGGCTTTATGGCACGGTAGAGCGTCAACATCTGAGTTGATAGCAAACACCAACGACAGAGATTTGTGGAGATCCATGATCGCCTACGACAGCCGGAACGGCACCTGATGATGATGACATTCACCTGTGCTACCAAACTCAACCTCTGTTACTGAGATCTTCTTTTGTAACAAAGAGATCGAAGCACATTTGGTTATCCACAGAAGTGTATTGGTTATGCTGCTATCATTGAACCAATCAATGTGTGAAACATAAATGATAGAATATAGGGTGTTGTCACACCGTCGTCCAACGCGCTACAAACAACGGTGTGACTCTGTGAATGTGGTTTCAATTCCGCGGACTGGCAGAAAAAGCCACAGGTTCTCCAGACTTACGATGTTCGTGGCATCGAACCGTAGGATCACGATGTCCATAGCACCGAGCAGAAGAGCTGAAAGCTCAAGTGCTCTGGATCGGAAAAAAAAATAGGGTGAACGAGAATTCGACAGTTGAAAAAAAAAAGAAGATATATTTAAGTTATTGAAATCTACCACTGTGAACTAAATGCCGACATTGAGGGAAATACAATCAAATCGCAGAGAAGATCTTTGTCAATACATATGGGGACGTAATAATCACAGCTGCATTATCCTACTGTTTCTTGTAATGTCGTTGCCAGGGTAACGTATATATAACATGGCGTTCATATGACGTCCGCTTCCTTTTGCACTTGAATCGAACTCATTGTATTTTCAAGCCAACCTTCAGATTACACATATGTCCTACATATTGTAAACAAATCTCCCACATCTATATTTGTCTCTCTCATGTGGCACATCTACATCTGTTATTTTTTCTCCATTTCCGTCATTTTTTTTTTTGTTTGTTTTATTTATCTGTAGAATATTCCATTCTATGGAATTCTTATCGATTGTTAATATTCTCTCAATCCTGTGAAGGTTCTTTCTCTCAGTTTCCTTCCTTCCTTTCGTTCACTTAAAATAGTGTCTATATTTTCGCCCGTGTAGTGTCGGTGCCCACAAAGGAAGCAAAGAATAGTACCACTGCGACCTACAAGACATGCAGTAAGAAGCGACTGATGTAGGATCTAGGGAAGCTACCCTAGTAAATAAAAAGCATCGCCGAAATCGGATGTGCTGGCCTACTTGTAGACGCATAACTGGCACAGCATACAATCGCTATTAGGCTCAGATTACATACAAATCACACAGAGTGGTTAACAAGTGGTCGATATGTAGCGTTCGTTGAAGAAGAAGAAGACCTTGTCTCTTGTATAAATTTCACTATCTTTCGTAGCTCACACAGAGGTCCGTGTAGTTGTCTGTCTAGTGTGGTTTCATTAGGCCAGTGAGTTTGCTTCTGTATATCATATTCGGTGCAATCTTGAAGTATCTGCTCTGCAATCTGATGTTTCTGTCCACATGTACACATGGCTGACTTGACAGTCTTGAATTTTGTATACATGTTGCTACAGAGTCGAGTGTGTCCTTTTTTTGAGGAGCAAAATGAGAACTTGTTCTAATTTGCTCATATTATAGTAGTCTTGTGTTGGTATTGGTGGCTTTCTGATTGATTTAATCGTCCTTTTCCTTTGGTTTTTCACTCAGCTAATTATACTCCTGATTACAGAACTGATTACATGGACCAAACAAAGAGAGTTGTGGAGAGACATGATCGCCTACGCTGGCAGGCATGGCACTTGATTGGTTGAATTATACTCCTCGTCTTAGTCACGACCTACTCGATAATATAGTAGGCCGTGTCTTAGTCACGACCTACTCGATAATATAGTAGACCGTGTCTTAGTCACGACCTACTCGATAATATAGTAGGTCGTGTCTTAACGCTCGGATTAGAATTATTATGTTGAAAAGATGGCACCTCAAATGTTTGAGTAAGAACTCAAATATTTACCTATAAGAAGAGAATTCTTTTGATGAGTTGCATAATTTGAGTTTGATTATAAATTAGATAAATAGCTGAAATACACGTTAGGGTAGGGAACCCGCTTATTAAGCTCGTGGTTCAATTCCACAGTGGAAGTGGAATTTTTTTCCGAACGTAACAGCTCTCAGGTCGACCCAGACTCAATTTGGTATCAGCAAAAGCAGTGGGATTGTGGCCGACGTAATGTTGATCCTATCACCTCAGATTCGATGAATATGCTTCAAAGGATTGAATCTGGAAGTCTGCGCGTGTAATGGGTGGACATCATTCGGAGATCACATCTCAAGAAAAGGGCTTTGCTGTACACACCTGGACATGCTGGAGTGCAGGGTAACGAGCGCGCTGACTTTCTTGCAAACTATGCCCCGACTCAATCGGGCAGAAGTATGGACAGCGTCGATATCATCAATGCGGTACGCTCTCATTTATGTGACATGGGCAAGTCTCAGACACCGGAACGAATTAGGCATTAAGTTTGGACATAGCGGACAGTTTTGTCTTCGTGGTAGAGAGAGAAGATATACTAATCAACTTCTCATGGGTACGGTGAACAAATGGACTTTGGGATGACTGCTGCATCGGAGGACAGAGAACGAATTGGAATGCCCAATGTGCCATGACCACGATCGCTTAACATAACATAACATACAACCTACCGTGTGTCGACGGTCAATAAATAAATAGGGGCCTAACACAATATAGATGGCGTCTGTGGCCTAGGGGTTAGTGACTCTGTCTATTAACCCCGACTTTCTGAGTTCGAATCACGCTGCAGACAGTTTGGTTGCAAATTGTTTCGCCTTGGATTTTAACAAAAAAAAGGACTATAGCACCGCCCGTTCAGAAAGTAATGGCAAACTGATGAACGTAATAATGCCTAGAAAAATCACAAACAGCGTTACAAAGCTGGGATTGATTCGCAAAGTCCTGTAAAGGATATGCAATTAACTTTAACGCAATATTACCTTGACGTATGAAAAGAAAAGTGTCCGTTACTTTTTTTTTTTAGACAAACAGGTGAGATTTTGTAGATGGCAAACTGACTGTCGTGTCAGTGTCTTAGATGAGAGACAGTTGTGTGAGGACAAGAGATAATGAGTATGTGATTCAGGTATGAAATACAAGTAGAAATAATAGCAAGTAGAAGGAGAATGTGATAACGAAATTATAGATAGGAGGCAATATATATATATATATATATATATATATATATATATATATATATATATATATATATAGCTAGAAGATGATGATGAAATGGCCAGGCGGGGGAAAGAAAGACGAAACGGATATATTCAATAGATAAATAGACATGATGCTCGTCCATCACGGGTGATGATGACCACACAAATTTTCATCGAAGGGAATGTAGTTGCGTTATGTTTGTCTGTGTGTTCGTAGATGACTAGTGAGTCCGATGCGGGCTTGAAATGTTCTTGTACAGTGTGACCAAGGTATACTTGCACTTGTGGAGAGTTTTACTGCCTTTCTATTTTAAAGTTTTTGTTCCATCCGTGCTGTTCTACCTGCCACGCAGGTCGAGGAACCGTGTCGAAGAAGTGTGTGCCACGCCAGGTTGATCTGTCTTGAGCAACATTCTCCCAGTTGTTGACATCTATGCCAAAGGATTTTATCGAGTTTTTGAGTGTATCTTTGAATCGCTTTTTCTGACCACCCTGTGAGCGTAAATAGACATACAGACAGACAGTCAAACAAACAGATCCTTTAATTAACAACTTTCTTTCAAACTTATATTTCAAAGGACTCCTGAGAGATCAGTAAAAGAATGCAATAACCAATATTTCAATAGTATATGTTAAATTACATGCTATATTACATGCTATAGAAAAGTTCTTAGAACATCCTGGACAGAGAAGAGAAGAAACAAAGACATCCTACAAGACCTGCATATCAAAGAGCATTGGCTCATAAATAACATCACGCCACTGTGGTTTGGAGAGAAAGGTAATGGAAGACATGGTTCCTGGAAAACGAGGCAGGGGACTGCCAAGACGAAGATGGGAACAGGACATCAAAGAGACATGGAACGTGACGCTGGAAGAGGCAGGTGAACTTGCAAAAGACAGAGAGCTTTTCAGGCGGGCTGTGATGAATGTGACTTTCTGCAAGGGAGAAGCTACTACATGATGACATGTTAAATTCTCATTGTCTTCAGTATTTCATTTTAGACTAAGCGAAATATGTTTGTAAATGTTTCACATATTTCAATATCTGTCTATAATCCTGTCTTCTTTCTTCTTTACCTTTCAACTCCCAATGGAGCACAGGTCTTCAACAAACTTCTTCCAGTTCTTCCTCTCTCTTGCCATTCCCTCCAATTCCTTCCATGTTTTATCTATCCTTTTAATATCAGTCTCCAGCTCTCTTCTCCAGGTCTGTCTAGGCCTTCTCCTACTCCTCTTTCCCTGTGAGTTCCAAAACATTGCCTGTTTTCCAATGCTTCCGGTCGGTCTTCTCAGTGTATGTGCATTCCATCGCCAGAGTCTCTTCCGTAGCTTTTTTCTCCATTGGTATCTGCTTAGTTCTTTCTCTGAGCTGTAATCAGATATAAAAAAAAGTTAATTGCATTTCCTTTACAAGACTTTGCGAATCAACCTCAGCTTTTTAATAACTTTTTTCTAGGCATGTTCAGTAGTTTGCCATTGCTTTCTGAACGGTTGTGCCATCGTCCTTTGTAAAATACACACGAAACAATTTGCAACCAAATTGTCCGCCTTAATTCTGTCTACTTTTGATTTATTGTTCCCTTCAAAGAAACTTCAGTCTGAATTAAACTAACAACACTGGATTCACTTTTAATATATATTGTATTTATTTATACCGACACTAACGTCAGTCTCACGTCGAATATAATTTTTGCTATTCGTTTCTTGTCTTCTGTTTCACATTTGCCACCATATGTTGTTTTATACATGTACACAACTGTTTATTTGTTCAAGCTGTTAATAATTTATTCTTTGCTTACTGCTGGTTTCTAACTTGTTTCCATAAGTATCTCAGCGTCATTTTTTTCTTGTTCTTCTTCTTTCTCTTATAATGTTTTGTCTCAACAGCGCCACGATAAGAAGAGATTTCTAGAACTAGCTTTTGTGCTCGGTTCGTACATGGTGTCTGTCACTGCTTCTGTTATTTCTACGTTCCATCTTTTGTGTGATCGACCTTTTACATTTTATATACTGTAACTCAACAGCAATGCCTCTTTTGAAGGAAAGGAAGGAAGGAAGGAAGGAAGGTAGGAAGGAAGGAAGCAAGGAAGGAAGGAAGGTGTTGAATTTGATGAGGGCTTCAAAGAGGTTTTTTTAATTAAATTAGTTGTCAAACTTTTAATACTTTTTTGTACATATTTATTGGCGTTTTCAATTTCGGACATCGACTGGTAATTTTTCCGACGCGGAATCATATTCACTTCTTCAAACAGAAATTTTGAGAATTTCAATTTCTAATTTTCTACTGATGTTTCTACTGTTGAGATGCAGATCGTGAGGGATGTGTTGCCATGAGGGAGAATGAAGGCAAGAGTCAAATATTGCGAGAATTAGATCCATGACGCAATGATCTGCTGTATACGATGTACGTATTCACTAACCAGTTCGCAATATTTCAAACTTTAATTAAATTTTGCAAGTTTACTGTCACAGGTCGGTAGCAAGCTTAAAGACGAAGAGGTAGTTGCAGTAGATTGGGGACAGTTTAGACTGACAGCTGAGACGTGTGTGTTACGGGAAGAGCTGAGTAGAATTTGATATCAGTAGAATTTCATTTGAGTAGACTGAAGTAACCCTTTGTAAATCGATGTTTACGTAGAATAGAGGGGCTGAGATGGTATAATAAGAATACAAACGATGAACTCAGAGAAAGAACTAAGCAGATAGGAGATAACAGTGGAAAAATACCTAAGAAAGAGACGCTGGCGATGGATAGCACACATATTGAGAAGACCGACATGAAACATTGCAAGACAGGCAGTGATTTAGAACCTGCAGGGAAAAAGGAGTAGGGGGAGACCTAGAAATAGCTAGAGACTATAAATTGAGACTGATATTAAAAGAATAGGCAAGACGTGGAAAGAATTGGAAGCGATGGCAGGAGAGAGGCTGGAAGAGGTTTTTTGAAGATCTGTGCTCCTTTGGGAGTTGAAAGATACAGAAAAAGAAGACCGAAGTAGAAAGACATTGAAGAAGACTGATAAGAACATACTAGCATTAAGTTTGAACATGTCAGACAGTGTCCTCTTCGTGGTAGAGAGAGAAGATATACTAATCAGCTTCACATGGGTACGGTCAGCAAATGGATTTTGAGATTGCTGCTGCAATGGAGAACAGAGCGCGAATGGGAATGCCCTATGTGCTATGACGTCGATCGCATAACATAACATAACATACTAGCGTCTGAGTAGACTGAACAACATTCAGACTGACAGAGTAGGCGATTAAGCTCAGACTGTACAAGCAGAGATAACAGATTACGTTGACACGTGAACAGACTGACACTGTAGTAGAGTAAAATATACATATACTGACATCAGATAAGATTGAGACTCATGCAGATTAACTTCAGAGAAAGCTGTGTTTAAGTGAGATTAGACCCAGGGGATATGATAATCTTCCATCATCAGAGTAGACTGAGACGTGCAAGAGATAAAATTAACATAAACACCGTCGGACACAGTCTCAGCTCGTGGTCATTTTTCTTGGTGGTGCCAGACACAAATTTTCGGAAAAATCATGGGTTTTGAAGTATTTACTATTATTTATCTATTCTGGGATGTTATTCCCCCTTTCGATTATTGGTGGGCCCGGGCTCCACTGGTCCTTAATGACGAGCCGCCCCTGGTCGGACAAGTAATTTGATTTAGATACAAGCATAGTGTAATAAGATTACACTGAAACAAGATCAAATGAACAGTAGATTAGACCATAATGAGAAAAACTAACACAAGAAAGAATAAAAGAAACAACACTGAAAAATCACAAACGAGATGGATATTGATGAAAGTATGTGGTAACTTTATCACAAGTAGCAAGTAGCCGCCCAGTATTATGTGTACAATGTATGTGTAGAATAGAGGAACTGAGATGTTATGATAGGTTCACAAATGAGGAGTTTATGGAGAGAACGAGACAGATTCCAGTGAATCAAGAGAAGAAAAGACACTGACGATGGATATAGAACACTTTGATAAAACCCGAAAGGAATATAACAAGATGGGCTCTTCCGGGAATAGTTTAAAAAGCACGAAAATATGGATGATTACAAATACACAGAAAAGAGAGGTTTGTAGGCAGAAATTAAAGAAAGACGGAAGAGCTGGGAAAAAGGTAAAATAGATAGTTTGTAGAAGAATATAACTACACTGTGTAGAAAATAGCTACGAATATCGAAATAGGGGAAGACTGCAGTAAAACTTGGTAAATAGCGAAACACGTACAAAGTACTATAGTTTTACAAAATACAGAAACAGTGACGATAAACAGCAACGTTTCGACCAAAAGACCTTTATCATTAAATTATAAAAAATATATAGAACTGGGTGTCAAGTAATTGGTTGCGGCCTTCCTGAAGATATAGTTCTTTGCTCCATACCACTATTGTACCGCCTTTATCGGCGGGTTAAGGTTTGCTTGATAAAGGCCTTTGGTCGAAACGTTGCTGTTTATCGTCACTGTTTCTATATTTTGTAAAACTATAGTACTTTGTTTGTACGTGTTTCGCTAGAAAATAGCTATCCTTCTAGACTAGGAAGGCAGATAGTTGACGACAATACAGAAGAAAAACAAGGAGACAAGGAAATAGAGGATAGCTGCACACCAAAGACTGCACATTATAATAGGAACACTAGGAAAGTTGAACGTAAGAACTCGATGTAGTTTGACGACATGATCACTAGGTGATATTGATGGAAAAGGGGAGACCAATAGAAACAGAGGAGGTGAACGGACGTGCGTGCGACTAAGAGACAGAATAAAAATGATGGACACAACGAGCATAGCAAAGTAGAAGGACATACTGACAGCTACCTCACAATGGTTGATGACGATACTATGTAACCAACTAACAATAAATATGGAACATGCTAGAAAGTGAGAGTCGCTGTAGCGTAGTTGTTAGTGAACTCGCTTCGCAAGGCTGGTGGTCTGGGTTTTTCCCGACCGCGACGGCTCTCAGGTCGACCTAGACATGCTCTGGAAAATAAAGGCGGCCGGCGTGATGCTGACCATATCACCCATCGTGTGCCGACGGTCAATGAAACATACAGGCCTAACACTGTATTCACCTATATACCACGAGGTATGAAAGGGTTCCTTTTACTTATTTTTTTATGCTAGAAAGTGGTTTGTCATCTTAGTATGGTTTATGAGTCGGTTGCTATCACAGTAATAATAATAGACAATCAACGGAGGTAGGCCATCATGACTACCACTACATCACGCCTACCAGGCATTAACCCCATCATCGTCACGACTATACCACTGTCAATCACTCGGTGCTCTATTACAAGTTAAAGATAGCAAAACTTGGAATGAACTTGTTAAGAGCCTAT
Source organism: Arion vulgaris (assembly GCA_020796225.1). Classification (NCBI taxonomy): domain Eukaryota; kingdom Metazoa; phylum Mollusca; class Gastropoda; order Stylommatophora; family Arionidae; genus Arion; species Arion vulgaris. Next base: position 59,664,064 of record CM036755.1, on the reverse strand, counting down.
GTTTCAGATTTGTTTTGTGTGTGTGATTAGAGTGGCGACGATTAATATGGGTCATATTTGTTTACGTATGAGAGCCGCTGTAGCTCAGTAGTTGTTATTGAACTCGCTTCGCAAGGCTGGTGGTCTGGGTTCAGCTCCGCAATGCGCGTGGAATTTTTCCCGATCGCGACGGCTCTCAGGTCGACCCAGCCTCAACTGGGTACCAGACATGCTCTGGGAAAGTAAAGGCGCCGGTGTGATGCTGACCACATCACCCATCGTGTGCCGACGGTCAATAGAAATTACAGGCCTAACACTGTATTGACCTATATACCACGGGGTATGAAAGGGTTCCTTACTTTTTTTCTTTTATATTTGTTTACATCAGGATACTGACAGGATATGTCAGTAAGTTGTACATCACATATCTCCGTACAATTCAAGACTGATTGAACATAATGTTTCCATTAAATAACAACATCAATTCGAAGAATTTTCTAGAATCATACAACTCTGGGGAGCGTCTGGTCGAATGGATTAGAGCGCGGCTCCCGTGCTGAAGATCTGTGTTCAATTCACGGTAAGACCAGTGATTTTTTTCTGTTGTGGGCATAAATGAAAAAATTTTAATGTGCGCTTTGCGGCGACAGCACTAGCCATGCGGCCATTACATTCAACAAGCTCTCGTCCCACGTGTCCTACACCGCCCTAAAAATCGGTATTACAGCCAGTAACGACGGTTTTGTTTATACAACTGTGATACATCCTTCTTTTTCTTCTTCGACTTCGAACTCTCCATATCGACCTTGCAAACCACTCTTGTGATTTGTATGTGATTTGAGACTAAGAGCGATTTACATTGTTCCAGTTATGCGCCTACAAGAGGCTACCACATCCGATTTCTGCGATGCATTTTATTTACTAGTGTATCTTCTCTAGACCTACTCAACTCGCCTGTTACGGCATGCGGTGTAGGTGGCAGTCATACTATTCTGTACTTCCTTACCTTCCGGCAACACACAGGCGAGTTCTGGCATGTCTAACCTCAATCGCCTGTTACGGCATGCGGTGTAGGTGGCAGTCATACTATTCTGTACTTCCCTTACCTTCCCCGGCAACACACAGGCGAGTTCTGGTATGTCCAACTAGTAAACATGTCAAGACTGCGTAACTTTTCCATTCAAACGGTTTTTAAAATATTTTTCTCACTTTCTTGCCGATCCTGTCTAGCAGTCACTATTATAGAGCTATTGTTCTGAAGATGAATCTATAGAAGACCATAAGGCAAATAATGTAGACATAGACGCTCTGAGCTGTTGCTCATGTAGTGTTCGATCCAAATTGCATGCTAAACCTCTGCTTGCTCTACTACTTTCCCCTAGTGGGTAGCTTTCCAGATCCCTACCCACTTTCCAAGACTACACAGAGTATTGCAATATGTTTCCAGGGCTACAACAGGAAAGGGAAGTGGAGTCTTAAGGTAAGATCACTTACCTAGGAAAGTTAACTGCAGCTTATTTCATTGCACATATTTCCAAAACTGAAAATAATATAACAAATACTAGCATATGTCTAATAAGCTGTTTTACTTTAACAGAAACACAATACTAATCAACAACATAAGCAAGTACATATGCTTAAAATTTAGTTTATAACAAAAATTACGGAATTTTTTTCTCTTGCATTTACGCTTTCATATTTTATTTAATAGCAGAAGAAAGGTTTCCCATGGTATATCGCACATGTTTTCTCAACATATGTGACATTCTATATCTACAGATGGTATCAATGTTATTCTTTACACAAAATTAGACTGGGTAGCTTTGATAACAACAGATGCGAGATGTATGTCAGATATAAACGTAATAGAACAGACAAGACAGAAGCAGATTGGCTAGAAAGTAAGTGGATTCTATGTAATACGTCTTTGTCATAAGTATTATTTTAGAGATCTTTTAAATGAGCATTATTTTATGTAAATGTAATGAATAATTATACAATAAACATTGATTGATTAATTAGTTCTTCTTCTTCTGCGTTCTCACTAGATTGAGATTACGGATTCTCTAATAAAGGCAGCCTCAGATTATCAGCCACGCCATACAGTTTGTCTTCTGCGTTCTCACTAGATTGAGATTTCGAATTCTCTAATAAAGGCAGCCGTCTGCCTCAGATTATCAGCCACGCCATACAGTTTGTCTTCTGCGTCTCACTAGATTGAGATTTCGGATTCTCTAATAAAGGCAGCCGTCTGCCTCAGATTATCAGCTACGCCATACAGTTTGTCTTGGAAGCTGATGTGGGGCCACCTATTTCTTCTCAGTTATGTAGGATATGTTCTGTTGTCATACTCGTCAAGCCAAAGGGAAAGGTCATTGGCGCCTATCTTGAATTTAGTGTACAGGTAGTGTCTCATTCTGTTGTGACCCGTCCGGAGGCGAAGTATGGCTGTCTGGTCCCTTCTGGACATTGTAAATCCATCGTCCTTGTTGTGTTTTGGTGTTCTTTATCCCATTTTGCTTGTAATGCCCTTTGCGATGATTTTTGCTTCTCCATAGCTAGTCAGGTTGTCATCTTGGGGTATTCCTGCTTCCTCTTTTGCCAGTCTGTCAGCATCTTCATTCCCCGATTGGTAAGATCACTGTACGTTGGCGAGTAACCGTATGCGTTCCTATCCCTTGCGTATACAGGAAGATCTCAGCGGAGAAACTCGGTACCATCTGTTATGTTATGTTATGCGATCGTTGTCATGGCACATTGGGCATTCCCATTTGTACTCTGTCCTCCGCTGCAGCAGCCATCCCAAAGTCCATTTACTCCTGTACCATGAGAAGTTCATTAGTATATCTTCCTCTCTACCACGAAGACGACACTGTCTCGCCATGTCCAAATGTAATGCCAATCTCGAACTCGTTCCAGTGTCTGAGACTCGCTCATGTCACATAAATGAGAGCGTACCGCATTGATGATATCGGATGTGTCCATGCTTCTGCCCGCTTGAGTCGGGTATTGCAAAGATCAGCAAGCTCGTTACCCTAAGCTCCAACATGTCCAGATGTGTAGAGACAAGTCATTTTCTTGAGATGTGACCTCCGAATGATGTCCATCTATTCCACGCACAGACTTCCAGATTCAATCCTTTGAAGCATATTCATGGAGTCTGATATGATATCGTATGCAGAGCCGGATTAGACCAGCGCGGGCCCGTAGCAAATTTTAGCGCGGGGCCCTAAGTTTTGTATAATAATAAATAATAAAACATAAATTTTACAAACTTGTCTCGATTTAATGTGAGCAAATTTAGAGATAATACTAGACAAATTAATTTCTCTAAGTAAATTACATTCAATGTTCATTAAGGTGAAGTTATTTAGACGATCTTGCCCCATCATATTTCTTAACTCACTTTTTATACGCTTTAATGTTGAAAAGAACGTTCTCCGCTGCAGTTAGTAATCATTAAAGACAAGTAAATTCGTAAGACTATTTCTACATTTGGAAACACGACTCTAATGAATTTTCCATTATAAGTTTATAAAATTGCAGTTCAAGGGCCTCATTCTTTTCGTTGCTAATAGCAGCAGCTACATTAGTTTTAAAGCGAACTGCACAAGTTCGTCCCCTAGGCTTTCTTCCAAATCCTCTTGGTAAGAGCTGACAATATTTGAAGTTCTTTTCAAGATCTCTTCTGCTGTAAGAGATTTTAACTGCCGAAATGTTCCAAATACATCAGTCACTCTATGGTACGCTTCCAATGTGTTTAGCTAAGGCAGAGAGTACATTATCAATTATGACAATAAACACCTGACTTTCAAATTTTGTTTGGGTGTTTGATTTTCTACAGCTTCATCGAGCGTAGTAGAGCCACTAAAATCGTCGTACTTAGTATTTCGCTGGCGTCGTCGTGAAGTTTGTTGCTGATATTCTTGACAGTGAGTCAGGATTTTGGCTTGGCCTCATATCTGAAAAATGTAGGCCGCATTGCTTGAACGTACCCGTGTAACGATTCATAAAGAGCATATCCAGTGTTAAGGTCTTGATCAGGTGACTGTAATGAAGCGCTAGACGCTTGCAAGCGTTCTAGAATTCCGTTCCATAAATGCTAACTATTCCCGTTTCCAACTTACTCATCTCCAAAACTAGCCCATAAGCTTGATTACGACACTCTACCTTTTGATCCATGTTATTTGAGATGTCATCCAAAACTTGTTTGATAATGGTAAAACCACATAAAGTGCTTTTGTCGCATCAGCTCGGAAGACCACCTGTGTCCGACAGTCTCTTCAAAGTTTTGAACCTGTATCTTCCAGTGCTTTTGTAAGAATGCCCCATCGATAGGTAGAAGCGAAAAAAATGTATAGAGGCTTTCAACAAAATCGAAAACAATGGATGCTTCTATACAACATTCTGCAGCACACTTACAACCAAATTCAGTGAATGTGCAAAGCAGGGAATGTATTCTGCGTACTTATTTATCTCCTAATGCGTGCTTGTAAGCGTTGTATTTCCCACTCATGTTGCTGGCATTGTCATAGCTTTGACGACGACAGTCTTTGATATCAATGCCATTTTCCTTTAAAAATCAAGTAAACTTTGGGCGAGTTGTTCAGCAGTATGACCTTCCATATCCAAGAACTTACAAACCTTCCACTGGTTCAGATGGTAACACATTAGCGCACTATTAGAGTGAGTTGGTCCACATGCGAAATGTCTGGTGTAGAGTCCAGTGATACGGAATAGTACTTGCATTTCTTAATTTCGCAAATAATATGATCAAGTAAGCTTGATGCAATTAGATGGATAAATTCCTCAAATGTTGTTTTTGATAAGTATGATGTATGTCCTTTCCTTTATTTGCATAAGTATTTATATGCTGAGCCAGAAAATGTCAAATTTGGCTATTAATTCCAACAAACCTAAATAATTTCCATTATTAGGTGAACCAATAATTTCATCCCTACCCGAAATGCAAGACCTCGTTCTGCTAAAAATTGGATTACTGAAGTAATTCGCTCCAAAAGTGTCCGCCAATATGTTTGTTCGGTCTCAATTTGGCTTACAAGTTGAGAATCGACACGAGCATCTTTCTTTGCAAACTAACAGAGAAATTATCGCTTGTCTATCGGAGGTGCTTTCTTCATGTCTTTTCAACAAATTATTTGCGTTTTTCCAATCGTCAAATCCTTCTTTCGTAAACCGTGACGAACAGTCTGAATCAGTAACTTTGCAAACAAAACAGAAAAGTTGTCCTTTAGTTTCTGAATAACACAACCAATCTCTCACATGAGTTTTGTTTGTTGGTTTATGTGTATATGTGAAAAACGATTTTCGACAAATTCGTGGATTGTTTTTTTTATCGTATGTTTTTTTTTTGGAAGGCAAGAAATCACTGTTCATATGTTGCACTTCGCTGCTTCCTTTCGCAATCCAATAATCTCGATTGAAGTTGATTGGCCATTCACCAATATCGTTGGGGTACATTTTATTTTCGTTGTGCTTTTGGCTTGTAGAAGATGTTGCTACATTGAACATGTGCTGTGCTTTCTGCTCTCTTTGGCTTGAAAATGATATGGCTAAATTGGAAGGACTTGCTGTACATTCGACTTCAGTTTGTCTTGTGGAAAGTGTGGCTAAATCGTGAAGAGTTGCTGATCTTAATATTGGTAATGATGATTGTTCTATATCACTATCTTCATCTACTATACTGTGAGACGCGACTTCATATTTTCTGCCTTGATTTCTTTGGATTCAACCATTCACACGACATTAAAATATTCAGACAGCTTGCGTGTTTTTGATACAAGAACTTGGTTATATTTTTCCTTTCATCTTGTGCTTTACGCTTTGCACTTCCAGAGCGTAATGTCGACCGCTATCTCTGGCTCTGCTGCTCATGATGTCTATCTCAATCTGGGAAGAGAAATGAATTTACAAATAAATGTAATTCTTCTACTTTCTACTAATATAACATATAAATGTGAAATTTTGGACAGCGTTTTATGATATAACAATTTACTCATGATGATATATTATATACAGGGTGCTTCGTAATTTAACCACTTAACATGACTATAACTCTGATTTAAAACATTTGAATTCATTGAAAAGGAAAAATGATAGAAACTATTTTTAAAAATTAATTTCTCACTGAAACATAAAATTAGCTATGTAAAATAAAATAATAATAAAATAAAAAGATGGGAGGATTTAAATACATTCAAAGTTAGCAGAACAAAAAAAAAAATTACTCTCTGTGTCCGTTTGTGTGCTTCTCTGTAAATTATGCAGCTCTGTGTTGCGGCTTCTTGTTGCGGCTCCTCCTTCAAGTGTGTCCAAGTTTTCTGTTTAATCATTTGGCCTCCCTCGCATTATTTTCTGGGACATCTAGTCGAGTGCAAGACAGTTTCTCACAAAAACGTGAATGACATGAAATTTATTTAGGAGTGCCTAGATCTGCTCATGTCTTAGAACAATATTTCATACGCCCACTTGCATTTATTTTAAACTAAGTTTCGGCAAAAACTACTGAACGAACAGAGACTTGAACTGGGTTATGAGTCAAATTTAATTGTTCTTTTGTTCAAGCTTTCAAGTTTTCGTTTATTAGAAGCGTGCGCACAAGAGACACTCTATACAAAAAAGTAAAAAACTGTTACGTTGTTAATGAGCCTAGTGTGACTGCCCAATTAAGTCCGAAACTGAGTAAACATGACCTTGGCCCTAACCTCAATAAAAATGAAAGGGAAATTATACCACCTCCCAAACTTGGTTCCTTGTTTATGACTAGTGACAACTAGCTCCAGAGGCGCGGGCCCCAGCGCGGGCTGAGCATTTGCTACTTCTGCTACTATGCTAATCCGGCTCTGATCGTATGGGTTACCTGTTGCTCAGCCACCCATGACAGAGTCCTGGAGGCAGCGGTGATCTGCATAGTCATAGCATCTGTGAGAGCATCAAGTGTTATTTGCAGAAAGTAAACATTTTCAGTGAGGTCTGTAGCTAAGGGTAGTGAGCTCGATCACAACCTAAGCGTACCTGGTTAAACCCGAGGTGGGCAAGTTTGAAGCAAATTAGTTTCTTGTATATTTTACAACCAGTAAAAATAGACTTTACGGTTCAGAAAGCAATGACAAACTACTGAACGTATAAGTGGTGCCTAGAAAATTGACGACTCATTTGCTGTTGTTGATGGCTATGTCCTGTAAAGGATATGCCACCATCTTCAAACATTTTCAAAACTTTTCTTTAAATTTGTTCATGAATTTCGATGTTGGTTTTGGTTTGTTTTTATCAACTAAATTATCAACTTTTTGATACCTATGCGTTTTCTTTAACTACTCTTTGTGATCTGTGTGGTTTGTTCTTATCTACCAAGTTAACCACTCTTTGTGATCTGTGTGGTGTGTTCTTATCAACCAAGTTAACCACTTTTGTGATCTGTGTGGTGTGTTCTTATCAACCAAGTTAACCACTCTTTGTGATCTGTGTGGTGTGTTCTTATCAACCAAGTTAACCACTCTGTGTGATCTGTGTGGTTTGTTCTTATCAACCAAGTTAACCACTTTGTGTTGATCTGTGTGGTTTGTTCTTATCAACCAAGTTAACCACTCTGTGTGATCTGTGTGGTTTGTTCTTATCAACCAAGTTAACCACTCTTTGTGATCTGTGTGGTGTGTTCTTATCAACCAAGTTAACCACTCGTTGTGATCTGTGTGGTTTGTTCTTATCAACCAAGTTAACCACTCTTTGTGATCTGTGTGGTGTGTTCTTATCTACCAAGTTAACCACTTTTGTGATCTGTGTGGTGTGTTCTTATCTACCAAGTTAACCACTTTTGTGATCTGTGTGGTGTGTTCTTATCTACCAAGTTAACCACTTTTGTGATCTGTGTGGTTTGCTCTTATCAACCAAGTTAACCACTTTTGTGATCTGTGTGGTTTGCTCTTATCAACCAAGTTAACCACTTTTGTGATCTGTGTGGTGTGTTCTTATCTACCAAGTTAACCACTTTTGTGATCTGTGTGGTGTGTTCTTATCTACCAAGTTAACCACTCCTTGTGATCTGTGTGGTTTGCTCCGAAAACGTGAGTAAGTTGCCCTCCTTCCCTGTTAAGATCGTATGACATGTAGAGAAAGCACATCCATATTTTGGAATAAGCGTCTGCATATTATCCAACAGGACATCAATTTGTACAGTTGGGTAACTGTACTATTTTGCAAACGGAAAAATCTCACTTGAAAGTACCACATCTGGAGTTTTAATGTAGCGCGGAATCAGATATCATTAGTCATAGGGACGCCGTCAGAGCTGACTCATGCCTGAACGAATTATTATAAATGACAGTAGTAGGTGTTCAGAACACATACACGCATATGCATATATATTAACTCGTTGTTATATCAAGCAGTAATTGTGTTTATTTTCAATAGTGGGTAGCTTCCTTTAGATTCCTACCCACTTTATACCAAATAGTAATTTATTCCAAGTAGTAATTGGGCTACTACCTCCACTAATCGGTAGCTTTCCTCAGATTCCTACCCACTTTATACCAAACAGTAATTTATTCCTAGCAGTAATTGGGCTACTACATTCGCTAGTATGTAGCTTCCTCAGATCCCTACCCATTTTTCAAGAGTTATGAGGTCAGGCTCATTTTTGCTTTGACCAACGGCACACTGTGGACGATGTGGTAAAAATCACGACAGGTCCTCTTTACTTCTTAGTATTTCTTTAGTATCAACTAATTCTGGTTCTACCTGAATGTATCCACCCCTATCTAAAGTGCTTTCATATGAACACCACATGCTGGAAATCCCTTGCGCAAGCTCGCCAAATATGGCGCAGTAACAACACAAGAGGAACTCGCATAGTTGAGAATCGTCGCAGAGAAAGCGAGTTGCGCGAACAGACAGAGTATGCAATTCCACATTTTCAACCATGATCGTGTTTTCCCGATCTGTGGTATGAGATTGTGTTCCGGAATTCAATTCTAAAGTCACCTCCGCACACACCAGAAAGGTGCAACAACACTGCCTCAAGACTGTTGTAATCATCACTTGCTATGGGCGGCTATTATTATATGTGAGTCACGGTCAATAAATAAACAGACCAAAAATTCATTAAATATACATAATTGTGATTTTTACAGAAGAATATTTAGAATCTCATAACTGATAAAATAACTCATGTTGACGTACTGGAAGTGTTCAATGCACGAAGTAGACTCATCAATATAAAACAGGATATCGTCATTTTTTTCTTAAATGTAATGACATTTGAAAGTTTAGAACACACCTCAATAACTGTTTAAAATAAATGGTGGATAAAATAGTCGACGACAGAGAGAGAGAGAGAACATTCTGGACAGCCTAGTTTCAAAGCACTGAGGAAAGTCAACGTCCAAACTGAAAATCAATATTTAGAACGAGACAGTTAATGACAGGAGAGAACAATTTGGGCAGCCTAGTTTAATAGCATCAAAGAATGGCAATACCCGAACTAATACTAAATATTCACAGTAGACGTTTAAGTACACTCATGATAACTAATGCCAACCTAAAAGCCACATGATGATGATAAACTTACACTTGTATAATTTATTACCTCTGTTTTAATTTGAATCTGTTCTTCTTCTTCGAATGCTCCATACAACCTGCTGCCTTGCAGGTCGCCTGGGGACACCCAACTGCCTTGCAGGTCGCCTGGGGACACCCAAAGGCTGACGGAGAGCGAACCCAGTAAACGTTGGTTAAAACCGGACACATCGCCGAAGGATAAGCACCAGAGCTACAAATTGCGCTGAAGATGTGACTAACCACACCAATGCTAAGGCTGCATAAATCAGATTTCCGCATGAATAAGACTTATGGGGAAATCTGGTACACCAGTCTAAGCGATGATTGCGAGAGAGAGAGAGAGAGAGAGAGAGAGAGAACGCTCCATACCGACCACTTGTTAACCACTCTTTATGATTTGTATGTGATCTCAGTCTAAGAGCGATTGTAGGTTGTTCCGGTTATGCGCCTACAAGTAGGCCATTTAATAGGGTAGCTTACCTAGGTCACTACCTCAGCCGCCTCTAACAACACGCCTTGTATGTTGCAGTGTTACTATTCTTTGCTCCCCTTGCAAGACTCGGCAACACACGGGCGAAAGTTAAATCTGTTCACTTTATCATTCTTATTCTTCTACGAAAAATGAAAATCGTGGCATATCTTTTACAGGACGTAGTCATCAACTACAGTAAATGATTCGTTAATTTTTCTAGGCACCACTTAAACGTTCAGTAGTTTGCCATTGCTTTCTGAACGGTGAGGTCTATATTTACTTTCCGTAAAAATCACACTGGAACAAATTTGCTTCCAAACTGTCGGCCGTGGTGTTTGAACCTGGTACTCTTGGGTTGTGACCGAACTCGCTACTGCAAAGCCACAGACGCCCACTTTTCTGAAATATATTTATCATATTTCAATCAGATAGATTTAATATTGATCACATCAATCATCATAATCAGTTGATGAAAGATTTGTCCATGTTCTTACACAGAGCTAAAATCATCAAACGCATTATTTGAACCACGCTATGTAAAATCTTTGGTCACATTAAGCGTCACGATGACCTGGAAAGAATAATATTAGAGGGCAGGGTTCGAGGACGCAGAGGCAAACCAAGAAGAAGATGGCTACAAGATATTAAAGAAACCATGAATATGACCATCGTTGAAGTGGGTGAAATGGCTAGAGACAGAGTGAATTTCAGATGTGCTGCAAAGAGAGCAACGTCCTATAAAGGATACGCACCTTGATGATGATGTAAACCCCATTTCAATCATGCACATATCACGTCAAAGTTTTTGTCTATCAAGTAAGAGAAAAAAATTATTAATTTTTTAACACCAAATTTCATTTATCTAGAATGTGTAGAACATGTATAATTATTGGCTAACTCATCCATTTCTGTTCTCTCCTATTTGGCTCACGCACAGCTTTAATCACCGACATCAGCATATTAAATAGAAATGTATGGAAAGAATAATAAGAGTAAAAAAGAGAACGTGCCGAAAGAGTTAACATTCCAATTGCATAAAAGAAAACCAACAAAAGAACCGGTTAACTGCACTAAAGACATAATCCATATCAACAGCAAAAGTTCTTTCAGGTTACAGGCAGATCAATACAAAAGTCCTTTCATGGCTATATAGATATGAAAAATCGGAGCATATCCTTATTATAGGACGTAGCCATCAACAACAGTAAACGAGTCATCGATTTTCTAGGCACCACTTATACGTTCAGTGCTTTGTAATTGTTTTCTGAACAGTGTGGTCTATTTTTACAGTTCGTAAAAATTAAAGGGAACTAATTTGCTTTCAAATTTTCCCGCCCCGGAGTTTGAACCAGGTAGCTTGGGTGTGGTCCAGCCTACTATCACTTAAGCTACAGACGCTCACATACTAGAGCTTATACAGATATGTCAGAGCTCAATATAAAACAGTCATTTTATGACTGGTCCCATGCTACAGGGCCACACCAATAAATAAAATATGCTATTACGCTCTAATATAACCAAAAAAGACACTAGTCTGATATTGAAAGCAGCGTGCCTCGGTGACATAGAGGTTTAATCCATCACTAAACAAAGAAAGAAATAAAATATGCCATTACGCTCTAATATAACCAAAAAGACACTAGTCTGATATTGAAAGCAGCGTGCCTCGGTGACATAGAGGTTTAATCCATCACTAAACAAAGAAATAAATAAAATATGCCATTACGCTCTAATATAAACAAAAAAAGACACTAGTCTGATATTGAAAGCATCGTGCCTCGGTGACATAGAGGTTTAATCCATCACTAAACAAAGAAAGAAATAAAATATGCCATTACGCTCTAATATAACCAAAAAGACACTAGTCTGATATTGAAAGCATCGTGCCTCGGTGACATAGAGGTTTAATCCATCACTAAACAAAGAAAGAAATAAAATATGCCATTACGCTCTAATATAACCAAAAAGACACTAGTCTGATATTGAAAGCAGCGTGCTCGGTGACATAGAGGTTTAATCCATCACTAAACAAAGAAAGAAATAAAATATGCCATTACGCTCTAATATAACCAAAAAGACACTAGTCTGATATTGAAAGCAGCGTGCCTCGGTGACATAGAGGTTTAATCCATCACTAAACAAAGAAAGAAATAAAATATGCCATTACGCTCTAATATAACCAAAAAGACACTAGTCTGATATTGAAAGCATCGTGCCCGTGACATAGAGGTTTAATCCATCACTAAACAAAGAAAGAAATAAAATATGCCATTACGCTCTAATATAACCAAAAAGACACTAGTCTGATATTGAAAGCATCGTGCCTCGGTGACATAGAGGTTTAATCCATCACTAAACAAAGAAATAAATAAAATATGCCATTACGCTCTAATATAAACAAAAAAGACACTAGTCTGATATTGAAAGCAGCGTGCCTCGGTGACATAGAGGTTTAATCCATCACTAAACAAAGAAAGAAATAAAATATGCCATTACGCTCTAATATAAACAAAAAAGACACTAGTCTGATATTGAAAGCAGCGTGCCTCGACGACATAGAGGTTTAATCCATCACTAAACAAAGAAAGAAATAAAATATGCCATTACGCTCTAATATAAACAAAAAAGACACTAGTCTGATATTGAAAGCAGCGTGCCTCGGTGACATAGAGGTTTAATTCATCACTAAACAAAGAAAGAAATAAAATATGCCATTGCCTAATATAACCAAAAAGACACTAGTCTGATATTGAAAGCAGCGTGCCTCGACGACATAGAGGTTTAATCCATCACTAAACAAAGAAAGAAATAAAATATGCCATTACGCTCTAATATAAACAAAAAAAGACACTAGTCTGATATTGAAAGCATCGTGCCTCGTCGACATAGAGGTTTAATCCATCACTAAACAAAGAAAGAAATAAAATATGCCATTACGCTCTAATATAACCAAAAAAGACACTAGTCTGATATTGAAAGCAAGCGTGCCCTCGGTGACATAGAGGTTTAATCCATCACTTAAACAGAAAGAAATAAATATGCATTTCGCTTTTTTAATATAACCAAAAAGACACTAGTCTGATATTGAAAGCATCGTGCCTCGGTGACATAGAGGTTTAATCCATCACTAAACAAAGAAAGAAATAAAATATGCCATTATGCCTAATATAAACAAAAAAGACACTAGTCTGATATTGAAAGCATCGTGCCTTGGGGACATAGAGGTTTAATCCATCACTAAACAAAGAAAGAAATAAAATATGCCATTACGCTCTAATATAAACAAAAAAGACACTAGTCTGATATTGAAAGCAGCGTGCCTCGGTGACATAGAGGTTTAATCCATCACTAAACAAAGAAAGAAATAAAATATGCCATTACGCTCTAATATAACCAAAAAAGACACTAGTCTGATATTGAAAGATCGTGCCTCGGTGACATAGAGGTTTAATCCATCACTAAACAAAGAAAGAAATAAAAAATGCCATTACGCTCTAATATAAAACCAAAAAAAACACTAGTCTGATATTGAAAGCATCGTCCTCGGTGACATAGAGGTTTAATCCATCACTAAACAAAGAAAGAAATAAAATATGCCATTACGCTCTAAATTAAAAAAAAAAGACACTAGTCTGATATTGAAAGCATCGTGCCTCGGTGACATAGAGGTTTAATCCATCACTAAACAAAGAAAGAAATAAAATATGCCATTACGCTCTAATATAAACAAAAAAAGACACTAGTCTGATATTGAAAGCATCGTGCCTCGGTGACATAGAGGTTTAATCCATCACTAAACAAAGAAAGAAAAAAATATGCCATTACGCTCTAATATAAACAAAAAGACACTAGTCTGATATTGAAAGCATCGTGCCTCGGTGACATAGAGGTTTAATCCATCACTAAACAAAGAAAGAAATAAAATATGCCATTACGCTCTAATATAAACAAAAAAGACACTAGTCTGATATTGAAAGCAGCGTGCCTCGGTGACATAGAGGTTTAATCCATCACTAAACAAAGAAAGAAATAAAAAATGCCATTACCTTTTAAATAACCCAAAAAAACACTAGTCTGACTCCATGTCTGTTTAGAACGTCAACGTTTCCGTTTTATTTGCTAATTCTACTCAAGTGCTTGTCAAGTGACACTTGACTGTAAATTTCCCTAAAGTATGCCTGACTCATTGTCATTTTGAATTTCAAATGCTTGCCTATAAAAATATAGTGTCTATTATCTATTCCCAGGGGGAAGATGTAGTTGGCTGTCCACTCCTGCCGTTAAGCGTAGGGATGGGAGCTTTAAATTGCGTTCTACGGCTAGATGAGTCGCCCTTGTTGTGTTATATCCGTGTTTCTTTCAAGCCCACAACGGGCTCACTACGCACACACAGACAAACATAACGCAACTACATTACATTGGATGAAAATTGTGTGGTCATCATCACCCGTGATGGACGAGTATCATCATATCCGTGTTTATGTAGTGTGGTCTTGATATTGTTTATCCATCTTTTCTTGGTCTTCCCTTAGCTCTAGTACCCGATCTCTTTATTTTATGCTGTTATTGGTGGTTGGTCTATAAATATCATCGTCACTAATATCTAAATGCTTGCTTAGTTGTAGCTTACAGAAACATGGTATACCTGTGTTTTATTGTTACATTTAATATACATCTTATAATAATATATAATTGCTATTCGTTTTGACAGTAATTATGTACTTTATTTCACCTCTACATTGCAATTGTATTCATTGAGATTATCATAACGCTAGTACAACAAACAGAGAACTCATGATAAATGTCTGTATCGTTAAGCGGACATAATACATCTTATACTGATTGTGATTAGTACATCTCATACTGATTGTGACTAGTACATCTCATACTGATCGTGACTAATACATCTCATACTAATAGTGACTAGTACATCACATACATATCGTGACTAGTAAATCTCATACTGATAGTGACTAGTACATCTCATACTGAACGTGACTAGTACATCTCATACTGATAGTGACTAGTACATCACATACAGATCGTGACTAGTAAATCTCATACTGATAGTGACTAGTACATCTCATACTGAACGTGACTAGTAAATCTCATACTGAACGTGACTAGTACATCTCATACTGAACGTGACTAGTACATCTCATACTTATCGTGACTAGTACATCTCATACTGATAGTGACTAGTACATCACATACTGAACGTGACTAGTACATCTCATACTGATAGTGACTAGTACATCACATACAGATAGTGACTAGTACATCACATACTGATAGTGACTAGTACATCTCATACTGAACGTGACTAGTACATCTCATACTGATTGTGACTAGTACTGTAATAGTGTTATTGCTAGGCCAGTTCTCTCATCTCCTCCATCGGGGAGTAATCGTAACTTATTTCGACAATGTTTCCCAGTAATGGCGGGCGTTGACAGCTGCGCAGAAATATTGTTGTAGTTCGGCAATTGTCACTTGATCTCAATTCAAAAACAGGAAGTTGTCAGTGTACATACACAGAGACTGTCAAATCGTGTTGTATTTTTGGCTTATGAGGGTCTGAGTGAGTGTTGAAAATGTAACTGAAGTCCAGACTATTTGGCGACAATCTGGGTGACATCTGATAATTCATTGATGTCTTTGATTTCGTGAATCAAAGGAAACGGGACCATATATATATACCAGGGTCTAGCACAGGCAGAGAGAGGTAAAACTGAGAAGACAGTGAGAGGAGAGGGACAACTGAGAAGACAGAGAGGATAGAAAGGGCCACAGACAGCAGAGTTAGATAGTGAGGCCAGAAAAGTAGAACAGATAGAGAGGAGGCCAGTAACCACACAGAGGTAGAGTCTGGTTGAGAGCCAGTAGCCAGTAAATTAGAAGTCACCACAAGATACTGTCTGGTCATACAGAAGACGGACAGAGAACAGTCAAGAGAACTCTGGCATAGACACTAGCGCAGAATAAATAAGAAAACCAGTAGAGAACTCCAGTAGGTATACGTTAGATACGGTCCAGACCTGAGACATACTGTCTCCTAATGACTATGACGTCATAATCAACAATTCTAGAAGAATAGACCTTCGTGAGAACATCGCTGAGACATGTTGTCTCCCAAATGACTTTGAAGTCTTCATCTTCATCATCAGCAGTTCTAGAAGAATAGACCTTCGTGAGAACATCGCTGAGACCTTCGTGAGAACATCCGCTGAGACATGCTGTCTCCCAAATGACTTTGAAGTCTTCATCTTCATCATCAGCAGTTCTAGAAGACTAGACCTTCGTGAGAACATCGCTGAGATCTTCGTGAGAACATCACCGAGACATACTGTCTCTTAATGACTTTGAGGTCATTATCATCATCTTCAGAGAACCCTCAGTACTGGACACATAGACTTGTTTAGGAATAGATCAAGTTGTGGTTATACTTCTTATGGATATAAGCCAGAGTGGAACGTTAGGTACGTTATATTAGAAACTACTTAAGTTAGAGATATTCTTTTAGGTGTTAAATATTTGTTTATATATATTAATTTTGTTGTTGGGTTTATGTTAGTTGTAATAATGTATTCTACATGTTATAAAAAACCATGTATTTTTGTTGTTGTTGAAGAATAGTTAAATAAACATATACATTTAAATATCGACTTTAGTAAGACAGAGAGAGAGAGAGAGAGAGCATGTGGATACGAATGACTGAGATATACTAGTGACCAGGACACAGATCTTTCTTTCTGGCTTTACCGTGCTCGGTGTTGGCACGACTACCCACACTAGCACGGTACCTTTTATGTCTTGCAGTGACTAGGATATTCTCCCATCCAAATCATTTCTTCACCCTAGTCCCCTTACTGTTACAGGTATTGAAAAATGGTTTCCGTGACACAGGATTCGAACCCCCTGGATTGACTATACTACCACTATACCACGACGAATAGAAGAACACAATACTGACTCACAGATTGGACAAATATGATAAGATTTTTTTTTCATATTTTGATACGGATAGGAGGTAATTAATTCTTTTTTTGGGGAAGATTTGTAGATTGGCAGTATGACAGAAGAAGGGACAACCTATGTTAGAAGGGGTAGGAGATTAAGAAATCCATTTTTTCTGGGGTTGGTATGTTACAATTGTGCTGGGATTGGGCACGTTAGCATAGAATGTACGTCTAGGAGGCTTGTGTTTGGAATAAGAAATAGACAGTATCATGTTGGACAGTTTAGAAATGATTGGATGAAGGCTGGGAGTGACAGACATATAAGGAGAAGACGGTCCTTTAGAGACCAAAGAATTTATGCTATCAATTGTTTCAGGGAAATTAGAAACCAGAAAGGTCCAGACATTGAGATGAGGCAAATTGAAGAACTTAAACAGCAGAACGCTGAACTCATAGATAGACTGCAGGCTAGTTCTGAAGAAATCAAATCTATGCGGTACACAATTGATGATTTACAGGAAAAGTTAGATAAGGCGGACCATTTAAGCAGAGGAAGGGAAATAAAGTATAGGGATGTTGCTGTCAGGGAAGATCAAGAAACAGGAGGAAATATATAGTTTAGAGATGGAGAGGAAAAAGGAGACTGCAGGATTAAAGAAGACGGTCAAAAATTTACAGATAGAAGTTAAAGAGCAACGAGAAGAATTAGAGAAGTTACAGGAAGACAGGGACGATCAAGATGAATATATAGAGAGTCTACATGAGGAGATAAACGAGTTGAGGGATATACAACATGAAGAGATAAAAGAAGTCTGTAGTGTTGGAGTATGCAGTGAGGAAGATATGTCAGTGTTAAAAAGGAAGTTAAAGTTGTTAATAAGGGAGAGAAAGGATTATCTAAGCGATACGAATAATCTACTTGATCATATTCAGGAACTAGACAGAGAACTAAAGAAGAGTAAGAAACAATCAAAAAGTTGATGTTAGCAGAGTATTGTGAAACGTAGCACTGGGTGTGTGTGTGTGTTAGCAGAGTATTGTGAAACGTAGCACTGGATGTGTGTGTGTGTGTATCAGTGTGATTATGAAGAGTTAGGATATATTATGGTGGATTAGGTGTGCACCGAACTATATTTTGAGAGAGAGTAGCACTAAATATGTGTGTGTGTGTGTGCACTGAACTATGAGTGGTAAACATGAGGATTTACAGGGTGTCTGTAAAGAAATCATGAGGTGTAGATGAGAGTATGTTGAGGGTAATATTAGAATATGGTCCTTGTTGATGGGTATGATAGACATACATAAATAGGACTGAGAGTGATTATATTGAGTGAAATCATGAGAGAGGTAGTAAGTGAAGACTAACATAAGCATGTCCTGTGCTTAGTGTAATGCTATCATGAGAGAGGTAGTAAGTGAAGACTAACATAAGCATGACATGTGCTTAGTGTAATGCTATCATGAGAGAGGTAGTAAGTGAAGACTAACATAAGCATGTCGTGTGCTTAGTGTAATGCTATCATGAGAGAGGTAGTAAGTGAAGACTAACATAAGCATGTCCTGTGCTTAGTGTAATGCTATCATGAGAGAGGTAGTAAGTGAAGACTAACATAAGCATGACATGTGCTTAGTGTAATGCTATCATGAGAGAGGTAGTAAGTGAAGACTAACATAAGCATGTCATGTGCTTAGTGTAATGCTATCATGAGAGAGGTAGTAAGTGAAGACTAACATAAGCATGTCCTGTGCTTAGTGTAATGCTATCATGAGAGAGGTAGTAAGTGAAGACTAACATAAGCATGACATGTGCTTAGTGTAATGCTATCATGAGAGAGGTAGTAAGTGAAGACTAACATAAGCATGTCCTGTGCTTAGTGTAATGCTATCATGAGAGAAGTAGTAAGTGAAGACTAACATAAGCATGTCCTGTGCTTAGTGTAATGCTATCCATTTGAGACAGAGGGATAGAAAGAAATATTGTGGGTATTTGGAAAATACTGTGAGACATGCTTTGGGCATTAGAGATATGCATTATGCTAACTTAAGAAGTGCGCTTGAAAAATATGTTGTGTGTACATTGGAGGTAGAGTTGTGTGTTAAGATAGTGCAGTGGGCACTCATATGAGGTGTACATTAGAGGCGATCATG
Organism: Arion vulgaris; assembly: GCA_020796225.1. Taxonomy (NCBI): domain Eukaryota; kingdom Metazoa; phylum Mollusca; class Gastropoda; order Stylommatophora; family Arionidae; genus Arion; species Arion vulgaris. The sequence continues at coordinate 59,644,930 of CM036755.1, read as the reverse complement.
ATAAATAACTACAGAGAGATGGTGAAGCGTATATTAGAGACAGTGCATTGTGTATGCATCTGTTTTGGGAGCTATTTGGAGGAATAGTGTGATGAGAACGTGATAGTGTGCGAGAAACTATTAGGAGATGGAGAGAGAGATTGAAAGACAGGAGGACCATTCCTTGCATTTTTGTGAAAGATGCTATACAATAGTGTAAAACTCGAGAGGTCCGTGTTTTGCTCTGACTATTGAATCACATTTTTGGAGGGGAAAAGGAGCACACAGTTAACTAGAATGTAACTAGTTGTCACCGCTTAACATTTGTTATGACACATGGTAATATGTAATGATCGGAACTTGGCTTTGATATGTTTTTTTTGTTAGTAATGAAACATGTTCATTTTGGTTTGTAAAATGATTAGTTATGTCAAATAATTTCAATGTTGAAAAATATGTATTATGTTATGATGATGTTAGTTTAATTTTTTTTTTATATATGAAACAAAGAAAAATAATTGTAATGTGGAAGATGCTTGAGAAATGTCAATAACATGCGGTATATAACACGTTTTTGTGTGGAAATGTTGATGTACTTTTGTATTGCAGGAATATTTTTCCTCAGGAAGCTTATGTTGTCTGGTTGAAGTGAAATAAAATAGAGGAATAAATTAGGAAGGAATGGCATAATTAATACTCCGGAGAAGTAACCCTTTCCATTGTTTCGAGTGATAGCAACGACAAGTTTGATGACAGCGAAAATGTTTTGGCGGTCGAACATTTGTCAAAAACAGACTCACCTAAACTTTTGACGAAGTGACAATTAACGAGAGTCAACCTGAATTTCGTGTGCACTCATCGAGAAGTAGTGTTTGTTTGGACAAGATCAAAGAGAAAATTGGTGCGAAGTGTTACCATTTATTTTATTTGGGGTGAAGTACTTCAATTGTTGAATTTGATTTTTTTTTTGTCAACACATTTGTTATGTTTAATATATGTTAATGTGTAATGATGACCCGTCTTTGAGAATAAAGGCCTTAGATTTGAATTTATTGCAGGGATTCTAAAACTGTATGGAACATTTAATTTTGTTGTTTTTTGGAAATCACATGCACGGGTTCTAAAACTGTATGAAAATATACTTTGTGGTTGCAAGGGATTCTAAAACTGTAATATTGTTGTTGCTATGTGACTTAGCATTTATATTTTGTTTATAATTGATTTATCTTATTGGTTGTATGATTGAAATGTGTATATTATATTTGGGAGAGATCAAAGGGAGGTACAGCGATAAGCTTGGGTACTAACCAGGAGCAGTAATCACTATCTGTGGGAACCCAGAGTAAAGTTGAAGCACAAGAGGAGAAGCCTGAAAACACTTAGTTCCCATTTATGTGTGGACCTTGCATAACCTGCGTTGCCAAGATGTTTCGAGGGAGAGCAAAGGTGTTCGATAACCTTTCTGATATTTTTAAGAGAAGACTTTGAATATTTTTTGGTTGAAATTTTTAAAATTGGTTTGAATTATATGAATGTTTATTGATGTGGTTGTTTGATATATTGTTATTGTTTATGATGTATATTGATTTGAGATGCACTGTATGTTATCTAGATGATACTTGAAAAAATATTGGATTAGTAACCCAATATCTTTTTTTATAGGTGGGTAAGGAATGTAATAGCGTTATTGCTAGGCCAGTTCTCTCATCTCCTCCATCGGGAGTAATCGTAACTTATTTCGACAATGTTTCCCAGTAATGGCGGGCGTTGACAGCTGCGCAGAAATATTGTTGTAGTTCGGCAATTGTCACTTGATCTCAATTCAAAAACAGGAAGTTGTCAGTGTACATACACAGAGACTGTCAAATCGTGTTGTATTTTTGGCTTATGAGGGTCTGAGTGAGTGTTGAAAATGTAACTGAAGTCCAGACTATTTGGCGACAATCTGGGTGACATCTGATAATTCATTGATGTCTTTGATTTCGTGAATCAAAGGAAACGGAACCATATATATATATATACCAGGGTCTAGCACAGGCAGAGGAGAGGTAAAACTGAGAAGACAGAGAGAGAGAGGTAAAACTGAGAAGACAGAGAGGATAGAAAGGGCCACAGACAGCAGAGTTAGATAGTGAGGCCAGAAAAGTAGAACAGATAGAGAGGAGGCCAGTAACCACACAGAGGTAGAGTCTGGTTGAGAGCCAGTAGCCAGTAAATTAGAAGTCACCACAAGATACTGTCTGATCATACAGAAGATGGACAGAGAACAGTCAAGAGAACTCTGGCATAGACACTAGCGCAGAATAAATAAGAAAACCAGTAGAGAACTCCAGTAGGTATACGTTAGATACGGTCCAGACCTGAGACATACTGTCTCCTAATGACTATGACGTCATAATCAACAGTTCTAGAAGAATAGACCTTCGTGAGAACATCGCTGAGACATGTTGTCTCCCAAATGACTTTGAAGTCTTCATCTTCATCATCAGCAGTTCTAGAAGACTAGACCTTCGTGAGAACATCGCTGAGATCTTCGTGAGAACATCACCGAGACATACTGTCTCTTAATGACTTTGAGGTCATTATCATCATCTTCAGAGAACCCACAGTACTGGACACATAGACTTGTTTAGGAATAGATCAAGTTGTGGTTATACTTCTTATGGATATAAGCCAGAGTGGAACGTTAGGTACGTTATATTATAAACTACTTAAGTTAGAGATATTCTTTTAGGTGTTAAATATTTGTTTATATATATTAATTTTGTTGTTGGGTTTATGTTAGTTGTAATAATGTATTCTACATGTTATAAAAAAACCATGTATTTTTGTTGTTGTTGAAGAATAGTTAAATAAACATATAAATTTAAATATCGACTTTAGTAAGACAGAGAGAGAGAGAGAGAGAGAGCATGTGGATACGAATGACTGAGATATACTAGTGACCAGGACACAGATCTTTCTTTCTGGCTTTACCGTGCTCGGTGTTGGCACGACTACCCACACTAGCACGGTACCTTTTATGTCTTGCAGTGACTAGGATATTCTCCCATCCAAATCATTTCTTCACCCTAGTCCCCTTACTGTTACAGTACATCTTATACTGATAGTGACTAGTACATCACATACTGATAGTGACTAGTACATCACATACTGATAGTGACTAGTACATCTCATACTGATAGTGACTAGTACATCACATACTGATAGTGACTAGTACATCTCATACTGAACGTGACTAGTACATCACATACAGATCGTGACTAGTAAATCTCATACTGATAGTGACTAGTACATCTCATACTGAACGTGACTAGTACATCTCATACTGAACGTGACTAGTACATCTCATACTTATCGTGACTAGTACATCTCATACTGATAGTGACTAGTACATCACATACTGAACGTGACTAGTACATCTCATATTGATAGTGACTAGTACATCACATACAGATAGTGACTAGTACATCTCATACTGATAGTGACTAGTACATCTCATACTGGACGTGACTAGTACATCTCATACTGAACATGACTAGTACATCACACACTGAACGTGACTAGTACATCTCATACTGATAGTGACTAGTACATCTCATACTGAACGTGACTAGTACATCTCATACTGATAGTGACTAGTACATCACATACATATCGTGACTAGTAAATCTCATACTGATAGTGACTAGTACATCTCATACTGAACGTGACTAGTAAATCTCATACTGAACGTGACTAGTACATCTCATACTGAACGTGACTAGTACATCTCATACTTATCGTGACTAGTACATCTCATACTGATAGTGACTAGTACATCACATACTGAACGTGACTAGTACATCTCATATTGATAGTGACTAGTACATCTCATACTGAACGTGACTAGTACATCTCATACTGATAGTGACTAGTACATCTCATACTGATAGTGACTAGTACATCTCATACTGATAGTGACTAGTACATCACATACTGAACGTGACTAGTACATATCATACTGATCGTGACAAGTACATCCCATACTGAACGTGACTAGTACATCTCATACTGGACGTGACTAGTACATCTCATACTGAACATGACTAGTACATCACACACTGAACGTGACTAGTACATCTCATACTGATCGTAACTTGTACAGAATTGAAACAATAACTGAATTAACAAAATTCATGCAATTAACCAAATAAAGGGGCATTCATACACAGTTGTTTTTCACATAGAACACATTCCTAATTATTTTTTTTAAAACACTGATATATTTAATCCCAGCTATGTGGACTTTTTAACAAGAAAAATACATATCGTATACTGAGTGATTTATTTATATATATATATTAATGTGATATTTAAAGCAAGCTAAGTAAGCACAGAAAAGTGGGATACAATTATGTATCCCAAAATACTTGCGGTCAGAACTCACATACCTTACCTTAAAGGAACTCTTTCATACCTCGTGGTATATAGGGCAATACAGTGTTATGCCTGTATCGTTCATTGACCGTCGGCACACGATGGGTAATGTGGTCAGCTTCACGCCGGCCGCCTTTACTTTCCCAGAGCATGTCTGTTACCCAATTAAGGCTGGGTCGACCTGAGAGCCATCGCGGTCGGGAAAAATTCCACGCCCACTGCGGTAGTTGAACCCTGACCACCAGCCCTGAGAAGCGAGTTCACTAACTAAGCTACCGCGGCTCTCGGTCAGAAACGTTAATCATATAAAAGGAGTAATACATATGTCTGTTTAAAAGGGTTTTAAAGGAGCGTGTGTGTGTGTGCCCCGGCAGACTAATCTACATGTTAGTTTATCTAACTATTAATATTTATGCTTCCAAGATAGTGAATAGTTTAACATTCAACAACTCACAAGAACCATACTGTATCCTGATGGAAAACCGGAAATAATCCACAGACATCATCCTCCTCAAAGACCGGAATGGCAGAGGCAAGATAGCTTAAAATTGCATTTGCAAAAAGAGATGAAGAGGAAGACACCACAAGATAGACCACAATAAATAAAGGGGGAGGTAACACTGAAGTAGATCTAGAAATACTAATAGTCAACAATTTGGAACAGGTTGCTACAAAAAGAAATCAATGGAGACTGGTGATATCTGCAGCAATGAACCTCAAAGGTTCGGAAAATTGAAGAAGAAGTAGAAGATATTACAATGAAAATATTTTATAATGAAACCAGAAATCAATTGTGTAATATGAAACAACATGTTAAACATACATAATATAGCGCATAGATTCCCAAACTTTTTAAGCCCACCGTCCACTTTGCAGGACCACAATTTTGCAACGCCTCCCCCATTAAAACAGTTGCCAATGCCCCCTTCCCCCATATATATACATGCTCTATTTTCCCTTTGACATAGAAAACTAATATATATTTCTGTCATACATGCTCAATTTTCTAATGATTATATACATTTAATAGAAAACTAATATATATTTCTGTCATACATGCTCAATTTTCTAATGATTATATACATTTAATAGAAAACTAATATATATTTCTGTCATACATGCTCAATTTTCTAATGATTTTATACATTTAATAGGAAACTAATATATATTTCTGTCATACATGCTCAATTTTCTAATGGTTATATACATTTAATAGGAAATTTGATGAAAAAATGGATCGTGTAAGATGGGAATAAGATGAATTGAAATGCAAAATTCAAATTTTGTATGATTATTCAATCGCAAAATCACGAAAATAAAAACTCCCCCAAATGATTCTGAATCCACTATCGCCCCCTGGAACGCTTCAGCGCCCACTGGTGCATACCGCCCACTTTGGGAACCCATGATATAGATTCATATTGTCTTTGACATTTCTTAAATAGTCAACTGATGGTTCAGTCTCCAAAGTTGCTGTACACGTTGGTAGATTCATGGTACAAGGCTAGTACTTGGTACAACAGTTTATACTGATGTACAGTGGGTATCACCTGGGGTCGTATAGCTTTGATAGCTCCAACAACAAGAGGTACAGTTAATCGATGGTCATTGTCCAGCCTGGCTAGAAGTAGGGACAGAATACAGACTAGTCCGCTATACTCTGCACCATTTCTACACATATATACAGTTCTTCCGCTACCTATTGGACTAGACGAGCGTATCAATGTCATCAAGGCTAACAGATCTGATGGCTTCAGATCTTTGGGAGCTCGTGTACATGTCAAGTGTATTAACTGATAGTCTTTGCCAGGTGTAATAGACATTGTGCTGCTGTGTGTGTCTGTACTGACAACAAGTTGCTGTTGATGCCATAACACATGAGACATCGTTTTCTGGGACTTAATTTTAAAATATCCTGAAGAAAGTTCTTCACTTTCCGTCATAGGAAAATAGTTACCAATAGATGAGTCAGCACGACTGAGATCCAACTCAAATGCTACCACTAAAGTCACTTTGTAGTGTGTGACCATTCGCCAAAAGTCGTTGACCGTTGTTGGAAGAGGTATTTGAGTCAGAATTTGTTGATTCTTCTTGCAGAAACTTGGTATAAAAACAGCATTGATGTAATCTTCTAAACCTTCTTGACTGTCTCCCATTAATATAACTCTGTAATCTTCTTTAGCTAAAACGTTTTGAAATCTGTTCTTGAGTTTATTGTTTACAGTTTGGCTAATCTCATATGTAGAACTGTTGGTATTGTTCTTCTCGATATTGTGATCTGTACTGTTATTATTGATAGCACATATTGCTTTAAACTCTTGTTTTAGTTTAGATTGATCTGTACGTTCCAATTCTTTAATCCTGTTTGTGATATTGTTTGATACGATTGTGGTTCCCAAGCACAAGATTGCCACTTGAGCTGCTCTGTGTAAGAATTCGTACTGGTCAGCAGTCTGCACCATTTGTACTCTATCAAATCGAAGTTTTTCTACTGTAGACAAGAAGTTCATGCTGCCAGTATCCAAAGCTTCTCTAACGACATTACGTAGAGCAATAAAAGTTCCCGTGCGACCAACTCCTGCACTGCAATGAACAACAATTGGTTTATTAGACGATATAGATGTAACCCTTTGCTCAAAATCAACCAGACTCCATGTTGTTGTTGGAACGTCCTTGTCAGGCCACGAGGTAAAGTGAAACTGTGTCAGGGTATGTACTTGTTGACCATCTTGTAACAGCTGCAACCTCCTGATGGTATAATCAGCAAACACTTCAGTAGTTGTTAGTTTAACTTGGATATCACCAGTTTTCATCTCATCATCTTCAGGCCAGTATCTTTCACATTTTATCTTCCCATCTTCTGTCAAATTTGTCAGCATCACAACTACTTCTACTTTTTGTTCTAATAACATCCGAATAAAATCATCTAGCATAGCTGTTGTTGGACCTTGTGAAGCTATGAATATCTCTTGTCCATTGTATCCATTGATATACGAAGCATTGATATAATCCCTTTGATTCTTTTCTTTGCAGATTTTTAGTCTTACCCTAGAGTGGTCATATGTGCAAATGTTCTTGTAACGATTCTTATGTTTGTTGTCCACACTCATCCCAACAGATGTTGTAGCGTTAGTATTAGACTGAATGGTGTTAAATTGCTCCTTAAAGTAAGTTTTTCATGTGCAGCCATGAAACTAGCCAGGTCTTCAACATTAATTGAGGTTGAACTCGTTCTGGATATTTCGTTGTTGTAAACGTTACCATCATAAAGATTTCCCGTCGTCGGTATGAGATTCTTCGTTGTTTGTTTATTGTTCATAGGTTTTCCCGCCTGATTTTCTTCATATTTACTACTTTGACCTACTTGTCTAGACTCTAGTTCTGTTAGCATTATTTGATCATGTGGATTCGAACCATCAGTTCCATCAATCATTACTGCATCATATACAGTTTTCTTTGCCTTAGCTCTGCACCTCCACCATATAATGACTGCAGATACTACCAGTATGATCAAGATAACAACTACAGTTACAGTACCAATGATAGCAGCATCTGAGTTAGAGCTGTCGTCTATTATCAAGTGATCACATTTTGGTGCTTGATACCCGTTTTGACAACCATAAATACATGCACCATCAATGTATTCACATTGTGACTCGGATTTACTGTTATTGAAACAGAACTGACTGCAGTTAAATCTACAACCTTTTCCATATTTTCCATTGTCACATGTTTGATTACAGCTCTCACCTTGAAAACCTGCAGAACATCCTGATGGACATCCTCCTGTGCTCACAAAGCAAGTCTCACTTTTTACAGCACAGTTACATGTGTACTGACATTCACGTCCGTACATAAACGGCTTGCACACAGAATCTCCATATAATTCTACTTCACATATAGTGAGATATTCATAACTTGCATTAATGTTTACTAGAGAAATTGGTTGTGTTTTTTCTACACTTAATATTGTGTACTTGGACTGTAGTTTATTTTCTTTATCTTTGTAGTTGAATACTTCTACAAGATCTTGTGTAAAACTTTTCAAAGTGAATCCTTTAAGACGATCTTGAAGCATATCTCTGTTGTACAGAACATACATGTGTATCATATGTGGGTGTGATAATGTTACGTTCCAATTTGGATTCATATCTCCCGTGCCTGTGTGTGCACAGCTTCCCTTACTAGCATCTGTGTTGGTGTTACCATCTACAGCATCCAGTTCAAAGTTTTGTCAAAAATGTACTGGATTGTTTGGCATTCTGTCGGATTGCTACATTACGACCTCCACTGATATAAAGTGTACAGAGAGACTTGACCCCTTCTCCACTAAGAGTTACATATTGAACTGCAACATTCAGGTCACAGTGGATGTCCAGCGTTCTATCATTGACCGTGACATTTCTCATGTTCTTGCAGTCACTTCTGGTTATTTGTTTGCTGTCAGTAAACGTTACCTGGAAATCTTTTAGTAATATTGGATCATTTACCTGTAACCGGAGCCAGGTGAATGGAAATTTTGAATTCAAGTTTATTGTAATAGTTTGTAAATTTATATCTTTATTGCATTCATTATTTCTGCGATTCCACATCCAAAATGGAGCATCACTAATATAAATTAAATCTATATACTGACATCCTGGACCAAACCAACCTTCACTACAAAGATCATTAGGACATATTCCATCAGAGTTACATGTGGTGTTCATACAACGACATTTATATTGTTTCATTGACCCAAACCATACAGGATCGTTACCTTGACCTTGTACATTCTGATACCATATAAGGGTACTAATCATCGTCCATATTAGTAGACGAGTTATAGTTATGTTTGATATAAATCTCACAGACATATCTCTTGTTGGATTATAACATCAAATCTAATACATTTATATCTTTTATATTTATATAATTTAACACTGCAAACTTTCTATTTTTTACAGTTTCATATATGATCGGCACTTAAATACTGTTGTATTTTTCATATATTCATTAATACTGTTAACTTCTTCTTTCTTATAGTTTCATATAGCATGCGTGATTCATTTCTGTTTTACATTTCATGCAAATCTTAACTCAGTTCATGCAATTAACCACTATAGTGGCGTACAAACGTACTACAATTGCGTCATTAGTCGTTATATTGTCTTTTCACACAAACTACTTTCTTCTTTATTTCTACTAAACCTACTAAGATTGTAATTGTAGCTATAAGTGATCAAATAAAGAGTAGTGTTCTTTTCCTCTTCCGTTACATCGAATATTTCTTTTTGTATCAAATCCAGTTTAGGTACTTCTCGCTTCTTTTATCACTTTTTGTTTTTACAGTGTAACATTAAGTTTATTATATTTGTCATCTAATTATCTTAATAATAGTATATTGCTGAAATACTTATCAATGAGATACCTACTGCAAACAATGTAAACATAAAACATCTGCGTGGAAAAATTCTGGTATCAAAACAATTGCAGTCAGAACTGTGTAGTATTCATGGTTTGGACAGAGTTAAGACTGTAAACTTTATAAAACTTAAGTGTATCACATTAACTGTGTATCTCAATGTTATTACAACATATAACTAGTAATTTCATTGAAAAGTAGTTTCATATTCTTATGTCTAAACTGATCTCTGTTTGCTGTGACTTAAAACGTTGAATATTTGCAGTCGTAGTGTGACGTCATACAGGAGTTATATCACTTGATTCCTTCAGATGTGACTAAATACCGAAAGTTTTAATAAAATTGTTGAATTATATACATTGTCATACTAAAGCACTGTTATACTACATCAATGTCTATCTTGATCTCTTTAAGAATTATGAAACATGAAGTAGAGTTTCATTGATAGATTTGTAGCAGGTCTACGTGTATGGCAGACGTCTTACGGTATTTCTGTCATGTCTTGTTTCTGTGGAGTAAATATGTAAGAGTAACATTAATGAAACGCTCGTACAGTGATTAATAATTTAATAATATGTGTTCTAGATTAGTTTGAATTACCGTATTTAATATGTGAATTGTTTTTTTAAAAAAACCACTAGAAGTGAAACCTGGCTATGTTCGTGATAGGAGAGCCAAAGTAGAGTTTTTTTTTTTATCTCGCTTATTAAGCGCACAATTTAGGATACAATTTCAAAGTTGACGTGACATTTATTCAGACTTGAACAACTCTCGTCAATCCTCAATCGGATACCAGAACATGTAGTATAGGCTGCCGATGTGATATTAATCGCATCATCCGTCATGTGCAGCCGCAGACCAAAAATCGCTGAAAAATACGTTGTCTAACACTGTATTCTCCAATATACCATGAGGAATGGAACAAGGTTTCTATTTTCCTGCACGTTTTGAAAATGAAATGCGTGAGATTCGTCGACCAGTTATGCTCAATGAGGTTTCTGTGTATCGTGATGCTAAAACTTGGGGATATTTCGCTACTGGCGACAGAGTTGAATTTAATGATGGTGAGCTACAAATTTCTAAATCAACATACACTAAACAATATATACTGAAGCACATTAAAAACGCACCACTATGATAAATACTGTTGCTGAGAGGGTGAGCAAAAAAGTGTGGGAATGTATTTTCCCCGTATTTGTCATGAGGTAGAGAACGAATGGAATGGAAAGTGAATTTTCAAACCCACGGGTTTGTGTACAGACTACAAGAAAACAATGAAAGTTACACGTGCAATACGATTCCCAACAGCTAGGACCTTGAAAGTGTGTAGGCGTTGTGGCAGTATACTCGGTATAAACTTTGATTCTCCGAAAGGAGTTAATTCTTATTTTTCTTGTTTGTTGGCCTATACGCTCTGATATAACCAAAAAAAGGTTCGCCTTAGGTTGAAAGGGGCGTGCCTCGGCTTAAAGAGGCTTTAATCCCCTACTAAACAAACAAACAAACAACACCTGGTACATGTGCTTACAATGCCACTAGTTCGGTTTTCAACAGTGGTACTACATTAACTGTTATTTTGTGTAAAACGAGCCTTTAAAACAGCGCTGTCTGTGAGTAGTGGGACATTACACACTCAAGACAGATACCAGCGCAACTAGCCAAAAATATGGCAGAACCAATTCCAGTGTTTAACTTTGATCTACAGAAAGACTTCGAAGGCGGCTCACTTCACAGAAAAGGCACACTAGTGATCACAGTAAGCGGACCACAAGTCCATAAAATCTCATACTCTCTTATGACCAGCATACTGATGGGACCAGGAAGGATCGGCTCCGGTGGAGTCACCTCCGTCTACCGCTTCGAAAACCCTCATAAATGGTTTGCGACTCTGTCCTCAGCGGCACACATTCAGCACTACCAAAGAATTCACGGCACAACCTTCCAACGTCAAGACCAGAACTAGCCGTCACAATCGGAACATTTAGAGAAGGAAAAGAACAAGGGTGATCCATTGATACCAACCACAATGACAATAACACAGGTGCAAAATTTAGCGCAAACAATCACCGGAGATCCAAAGACAGAAGTGACAAAAATTCCCAGCGCCCCGGATAAGTGGTCCTTTACATATAAACCAACTCCAAAAAGAATCCCACACCACGCAAAAAGCAACATACAGGGTGAGAATGAGGAGAGCCAGAGCAACATATGGATTACTTTGACGGGCCGGAGGACACAATGTGCTACGTGCGGCCAAGACACGCATTGGTCAAGTCAATGTCCACTTGGCAAAAGACAAAATCCGAAACTAGCAGTAAGACTCGAAAAATCGCCAACGACAATGCCCTCTAAAGAAGGACAAGATCCAGTGCACCAAGACTAGAAGTCAAGTCCGCAACAACTGCAGCTACGTGTCCTCCTGAGAAACCACCAACATACAGAGAACAAAAGACGCCAACGACGAAGAACAACGACCACGGGGAAAGACCGTCAACATCCCACTCGAATCCTACCGACAACGCAGATATGGAATCCGAAGACACAAGCGACAACTTTAAGAAAATAGAACGTAAACGGAAGAGAAACAAGAGACCAACAGTACGAAGAAGCTACACACAACTAACGACAAGCATTGAACCCGGAGAACAGTCACGACAGACAAAGATATCAGACAGCGAACAAGAAAACTACACACACGCCGCTGACTCCAACATTATACCAACACTCACAACCACCTCTTCGTGGTTTGAACTGGCAGCAGAAATTTTCGAGGAAAGTCCTCAGAAAAAAAAGACCGACCATACAGAGACAATACCAAACAATCAGGATTTCGTAACCATCATTTAACAAGCAAAAAGGGATCCGTCAATGTTTGTTGTACCACTAAATTCACCAAACTCACATTAGTAACACTAAACATCAGGGGCTTGCGGAACAAAGTCCAACACATAACAAACTTAATACATACATATAACACAGATTTCATCTTATTACAAGAAACCAACATCCACAACCAAACACTAGCGCACATAACCACTACCAAAATAGGAATAAGAAATGCTCACTACAGTTTAGGAACAAACAATAGAGGGACATCTATACTACAGACATCCGACACATGGCAAATCACACACAAAAACAACGACAGAGAGGGTAGAATCACAATAATACAGATACAAAACAAACAAAACAACACGGAGGCCCATACAATAGTTAACGTTTATGGCCCAGCAAAGCATTCCGACGACCCAACCTTTTATCAAAATTTGAAAAATAGATTAAAGCAATATAAAAACAGCAATATTATTATGGGAGGAGATTTCAACATAATACTCAGCAGGAAAGACACAACACTTACATCACAACATATAAATTCGAAACACATACGCACAGAAGAGGCATTTCGAACAATAATAGAAAAACATAACCTCTTAGATACTTACCGGCAAATAATTCCAAATGGCACAGACACAACATTCACAGACAAGACACACGCACACGGGGTGTCACGCAGACTAGACAGGATATACGCCAGTAAGACACATACCGTTAACATAGTAAAACACCTTCCACATACCCTCAACTACACAGACCACAAAGGTGTAATAGTAACGTTAAACGATGAAAACACAAATCACACAAATAAAAGGAAAACGTACTGGAAATTCAATCAATCCCTATTACATGAACAATCTTACATCGATACCATCACAACTATCATCACCGATTATGGTACAGATGCACCTAAAGAAAACATCTCAGAATACTGGGAACTATTAAAACAAACAATAAGAAATGTTTCCCAAATACTATCTTCACGAATACAGAGACAAAAGCAACGACAAATACAAATCCTCCAGGATGCGATCAATTTAACAAAACAGGTCAATACTGATAGTTCGTATACGCAAACACTTAAAGAAGACCTTGACAGGCTCCATTTACCCACCTATCAAGGTACAGCACTAAGAACAAAGACAAAGATGATATCACAAGAGATACCCACCAAAAAAATACCTAGAAATAGAACAACATATCCAAAAAAATAGAACCATCACTGAAGTAAAAGATGAACAAGGCAACATTCTAACGGCTAACAATGACATTGCAACCGCTTTCCACTCATTTTATTCAAAATTATACTCCCAGGAAACACCGGACGCTAACACTCAGCATAGTTCCCTCATGTACACACAAAAATAGAACCATCACTGTAGTAAAAGATGAACAAGGCAACAGTCTAACGGCTAACAATCACATTGCAAATTTTAAACCATTTAAAATTAATAGATCAGTCAGACAGGGATGTCCATTGTCCCCACTATTATTTGTCCTCGTCCTAGAACCAATTCTTCAAAAAATAAGGCAAGACCCAGACATAAAGGGCACTTTTATCCCAGGGAGAGGAGAAAGGAAACTAATTTCCTATGCAGATGATACGATATTTTTTCCTCAAAATAAATCTTCCATAACAAAAATCTTCCATAACAAAAATCTTCCATAACAAAAATCTTCCATAACAAAAATCTTCCATAACAAAAATCTTGCATAACAAAACTCTTTCATAATTTCTGTGACTACGGACTAGAGAGGGCGCAAAAAAAAATAGGCTAAAATCGAACATAATGGGAATTGGAAAATGGAAACACAAACAAGACATCACTCCCGACCTCCCACATATAAACAAAATAAAGATATACGGCATCAATTTCTCATGCTCACCTAACCGCACAGACAGAACTATGTGGCAGAACTTGATAGGACATGCTCAGGACATTATGCAGAAATTCCAATACAAGAAACTGGCGATATTTGGTAGAAGTGTTATCATAAACACCTTGGTTGTACCCAAACTGTTATACATAACAAATATAATAGACATCCCTCCACCGGTAATGCGTACAATATATGGACACATACGGAAGTTCATCTTTAAAAATACATTACACGCAATTAAAACAAAGACACTGATACAAAGTAAAGAGAACGGGGGGCATCGCACTCCATGATATCAACACCAAAATACAAACACAACGCATTCGATACATAAACGACATAATCACACAACCAGAAGATTATCCTTTGGCACACTACTACATCGGACTACGTCTCTCACGACTACATGCAATACAGCATACAACACCTCATCACTTTGGGACAATGCCCCCGTTCTATCAAGGATGTATAAAATATATCAAAGATAACGAACCCCTAATAAAACAGCACTCCAAAAACATTTATAACCACTTAATTAGCAAACAGGAGCCATCGCTACAAGCTAGAATTAAACGGGGATACAACGTATTCATACAAGACTTCACAGAACCATTCAAAAATCATAAAACACAAACATCCCCGAAAGCAAAAGAAATCATGTACAGATTGCTTTTCAGCATTTCCCCAATAATAAACAAAAGAGGACGACAATCACAACCCATACAAAATAACTGTCAACTATGCACAACAAATGCGCCAGAAACAGAGGACCACATATTTTTCTTATGCAATACAATCACGCCGACCAGATGTCTCATAGAACAGCAAATAAACACACTCACAAAAACAAAAGTAGACATGTACAAAGCCATCATGCTTAATATAATCCCTCATCCAGATTCTAGCAATCAACAACGAATACTAACAATGCTGGCAGAGTTCAGGTTACTCGTATGGGTGTGCAGAAACAACGCTAAACACAGTAATTGCCAATACAACGCACGACTTTTCCAACATATATACATCCAACACACTAATAACAAACAACACGACACACACTGCCAATAGGAGAGCACCAATTCAGGGTCGAGTGAGAAAGAAAGGCCTTGGAGAAATGGTTTTTAAATTCGGTTTCATCACATAGGAAACGAACAAAGTGACACAAACAGGATAGCATTGTGCAAGTGATAAAAGACTCAAATAAGATTAAAATTAGAGCCTCTGTGTTAGGAACTGGTGTTAAGTAAAAGTCCGTGTTAGAGACTGATTTAACTTTAGAGGAGGGGGATACAAAAATGTTGATTACGTTTTATAAGAGTTTGGATGTCTACCATGATTGATTGAAAGATGAAATTGGATAACGTAACTTGATGTTCTATGACTTGTGCGTAATTTGATATCTATAACCTTTGTCTGGAATTTGAATTGTCTGTCACTAAATATTAACAACACGATGTCTGTTACTTTAAATATTTGCAAACTGTAAATGTAAAATGAAATTGTATGTTACATGCTTGAAGTTGAATTGAATAAAGATTAAAATATCGAAAAATGACCGCCAACGTGCCATTTGTATGTTGTCTACCGGAATGAGCTCGAGGGCCATTGCCAGAAGGATGAATTGATACCACAGCACTACTGTACGTCTCAATGAACGTTACGGAGCCACTGGCAGTGCCCGGGATAGACGTCGGAGTGGCCAACCACGAGTTACTATCCCTGCGCAAGATCGCCATATTGTGCTCAGTCACCTAAGGAATCGTTCTCTCCCGGCAAGTCGAACAGCAACATCAATAGTGGATAGATGTGTGCAAGTCTCTTGAATGACAGTCATACGACGACTCAGAGATACAGGCCTTACTGGAAGACGACCTTATGTTGGGCCAAACTTGACTCACAGACATCGTCAGCAGCGACTGCAATGGGCAGAACAACATGTCAGATGGACTAGACTGCAGTGGAATGCTGTCCTATTCGCAGACGAGAGCAGATTCAACCTATCCTTTGCTGATGGACGTGTGCGGATTTGACGACGGTGTGGAGAGCGCTTTGCAGATACGTGACTTTGCATATGCTCTTACACGTGAATGGGACTTGTGCATTCCATGCGGAGCCGCTGCCAAGCTTGTTTGCAAGCACACGGTGGACATACCAGATACTGAGGATTGTGTGAATGAATTTTTTTTAATTGGTTGCATTTTGGTGTTCTCCTTGCCTGCACAAATGCAATTAATTTCATAACAATGAAATGTACAAATTAATTACCATCATGCATTGAAAGGAAAATGAATAAGGATTCCAAATATGTAAGCTTGTAAACACTTATATTTACATTTCACACTCTGTTCCTGGATTATACAGGTGGTGCGTTATTAATGTGCTTCAGCATAATTTTGCGGCGCAATGACTTTATTTTAATTTTTGAAGTCATAAAAACATTTGAGGTTTTTGTTTTATAACATACATGTTAGTTCATTAATTTACCTAATCCTCATCACGAACGTTATAGAATTCAAAGAATGAATATTGCAAATAATGTGTTTGTCTTCTGTGAAGTCAATTTCCGTTACACGTAAGTGTTTAGTTTTTGTCGCTGATGCGAGTTTGTGTACAAAGGCGTTGAGAAAGTAATGCACTACATTGGTTCTCTTAGCTAATTATGAAGATAGAAGCATGACATTTTGCACACTCCAAATATGGCATGTTCCGATTGTGTGTACCAAATTACATTGAAATGTGCCATTCAATGTGGCTGCACGAAACCATTGACTTGGAGCGTGTTAGCAACTTACGTTACAAGCAGAGATTTGTTATTGAATTTATTGATGTAGAGAAGGAACATGTTGTAAACATTCATAAAGGTTTATGTGATGTGTATAGAAGTTTTGTATTTGACAGAAGTATAGTAAACCGCTGAGTTCAGAGAGTAAAAGAAGCAGGCAGGGAAGATACAGAGCTGCATGATCTGTCGCCTTGTGGACTTTATGTTACAGCCACCAACTCAGAAATGATAAAATGGTCTGAGGGCATTATTCTTAATGAATCACTACGCCTACAATTGGCATTAAACTTGTCAGCCATCAATGGTAGGATAAATGCAGTTATAAAAATTCTCGAGTTTTTAAGGTTTGCAAAGATTGGTTCCTCAAAGTCTCACAAGTGACCACCGAATGCAAAGGACAACAATTTCTTCTGAATTATTTTGAGGCGTTTTAAGGCTGATGGAGGAAATATGTTGACTAAGATAGTTACATGTGAAAAATCCTTGGCAAATCCTTGGCATTTCATTTTTTCAGCTGAGACAAAAAGACAATCAATGAAATGGTATCAACCGCAATCATTACCAAGAAAATAATTCATTGTAACCCCTTGCGCAGGAAAGGTCATTATCACTGTCATTTGTGACATTGAAGGTGTGATTATTGTGACATTGAAGGTGTGATTCTTGTGACATTGAAGGTGTGATTATTGTGACATTGAAGATGTGATTATTGTGACATTGAAAGAGTGATTCTTGTGACATTGAAGGTGTGATCTTGTGACATTGAAAGTGTAATTCTTGTGACATTGAAGGTGTGATTCTTGTGATATTGAAGGTATGATTTTTGTGACATTGAAGGTATGATTCTTGTCATATTAAAGTTGTGATTCTTGTGATATTGACGGTATAATTCTTGTGATATTGACGGTATACTTCTTGTGACATTGAAGGTGTAATTCTTGTGACATTGAAAGTGTAATTCTTGTGACATTGAAGATATGATTCTTGTGACATTGAAGGTGTGATTCTTGTGGATGTTATGCCATTTGGAGAGACAATCAATTCACAAACTTACATTAACACATTAAAAACCTCAATCGACGTTTCTACAAAGTTCGACCTCATCAGCATCCAGCAGACCCGTTTCTCCTTCACGACAACGTACGCCCTCATACAAGTCTCACAACACGGGAAACATTCACCAAATTGCGTTGGAATGTACTAACCCCTCTATGTTATAGTCCCTTTTTCTTTCTTCATTTTTTTCTTCGAACGCTCCATACCGACCACTTGTTAACCCCTATGTGTGATTAATATATGATCTGAGCATAAGAGCGATTGTACGTTGTGCTAGTTATGCGCTTACAAATAGGCATGAACATCCGATTTTCTGCAATCCTTTTTTGTTACATCAATCGCTTCTTTTACTACATACCTTGTAGGTTGCAGTTGTACTATTCTTTGCTTCCCTTGCGGGCCCCGGCACCACAGGGGTGTCTACTAGTTCTGATGTCATACCTTTTTTTTCATACGTTCGAATTTCTTAAAGGTGAAATCAACGGGACAAGATTTCCAAATGATGAGGCAGAGAAAATTTCGCGACATGATCAAGACAAAATCTGATACATGCTAGGAATACAAGATCTTGTTTTCGTGCTGGCATAAAGCAGTAGTTTGTCATTGTTTTCTGAACGGTGAGGTCTATTTTTACCTTTTGTAAAATCCCACAGAAACGAATTTGCTTTCACATTTTACCACTGTGGGGTTTGAACCAGGTACGCTTGGGTTGGTGATCGAGCTCACTACCGTTTGAGCTACAGACTCTGACAAGTTGAATAATAAAAATATTTAAATGACATACTCTTGAATATTGTTTATAATGTTTATGCTTGTTAAAAACATTTCGTGAGAACAACAACAATGTGGAGCATTGTTTTCTGAATGTTCCTCGTATCAATGTGCATTTATATGTGTGTGTGTATGTGTTTCGGTGTAGTATGTCATGTGATATTTACAGTAGCAACAAATCGTTTCAAAAATCATTCGTTGACTATTATTTGTCTTATTTCATCAGCACCGTTAAATACTTCATATTGGTTCTGTATTGATCAGCCAGTTTTCTTTGAGTTCTTTCTGCATAAATCTATCCTTTTCTCTGTCTTGTCATACAGAAGACTTATATTCAAAAGCACATAACTGCTTTTCTACTACCTTGCTAAATGTTTATATTTCAACCCATAATTTGTTATTTGAAAATATCAATGCTCTCAGATTTCTAATCTTTCTTTTCCTAACAGTTATATCTAATTTAGAAGTATACAAGACGATGTCTGAACTAGTTGGAAAAAGAAGTAGGAACAATCCAAATAAATAAGAAGACATTAAGAAAAGATAAATTCAAATACATTGAAACTCTAATGGATAGTATCACCAAAATAGATGAAGCATTACTCAGCGCAGACCAACAAAATGAACTGCTCTTTGCTGACGACCAGTGTTTATTCCATAATAATATTGAACAGCTTCAAGAACACATAAACTTACTCAACAATAGATGCCTCAAATACAACATGAAGATCAACATTCAAATGACAGAAGTC
Organism: Arion vulgaris; assembly: GCA_020796225.1. Classification (NCBI taxonomy): domain Eukaryota; kingdom Metazoa; phylum Mollusca; class Gastropoda; order Stylommatophora; family Arionidae; genus Arion; species Arion vulgaris. The sequence goes on along the minus strand of CM036755.1, from coordinate 59,625,051 downwards.
ATGACTATAAGTAGAGAACATAAAGATATCAACATAAAAATAAATGACCAAACGCTAAAGCAGGTGAGAGAATTCAAATACCTTGGAAGTATCTTCACATCTGATAGTAGACTGGACAGAGAGATCGAAACTAGAATCCAGCAAGCCAACAACATTACATACCAGCTTACCCCAATTTTGAAACACCCAGCTATTCCAGTAGTGACTAAAAGACAGATTATAAATTCAATCTTTATACCAACACTGTGCTACCAGAGCCAAACATGGGCACTGACAAAAGAACAAGAAAGGAAAATTACCACATGCGAAATGAGATGACTGAGGAAAGCAGTAAATAAAACAAGAAGAGACCATATAAGAAATGAGGAAATTAGAAGAACAGTGGAACAACACCTGCTATTAGATTTATTGAAAAACAGAGACTCAAATGGTTTGGCCACTTGGTCAGAATGAACCCGAATACACCAGTTGCAAGAGCGTACAACCTAAAAATGGAATCATCAAGAGGAAAGGGCAGACCAAGAAAAAGATGGGTTGATGGAGTTACAGACATCTTAAAACTCCACAATACCACACGATATCAAGCGACCGAGCGAGCATTATCTCGGAAACCGATCATCAGTTAAACCTGCTACGCCTAGCGGCAAAAAGCAGAGAAGGACAAAAGAAAAGAAAAAAGATATATATAAATTATGATTATAGAACACATCTGGCCAACAATGGCGGAATGCGGGAGGGTCATTCAGAACGGTTTGATTCTGAACACGACTTTGCTAGCGCATTATCGCCATATTTGGTCAAGTTTTTTCCGGTTTCGTTTGCCGAGCTACTGAGTTAGTGTTTGAGCAACGCTGTGAGCTGTGACTGTTACATGGAATGCGTTTTGCTGTGTCAACCGTGCGTTTGTTGTGTGTATTCAGAAAATGGCGGACAGCGGTTATGACGACGAACAAGCTCAATCTGACGTATGCAGTTATATTGCGAGTGCAGAAAGCTGGATTTTGCCGTGATTGATGTCCCTTCGACAAGAATTGCAATTCAAGTGATGAACAGTTTTGTGTTGCTACATTCGCGACGGCCATATGCATTTTATGCAGTGCAGGTTGATTTTTTGTGGCGGTACGCGGCTGTTTCATTCTGGAATTAGAGAATGTGAGAGAGAGAGAGACAGAGAGAGAGAGAGAGAGAGAGAGCTAATTATGTACAACCTACTTCAATGTTACTACAAGGTAAATTTTAAAATTTTACAATTTAAACAATTTGATAGTCAACCCTTCATATAGAAGTTTGTGAAGATCCATGTTCGCTTGCTTGTGCAGACATGGTACATGATGATGATGTGATCAATGATAACAGAGATAATAACAACACAAATGTTATATAGTTGTTACTTACATCTTAATGTTTACTTTCAAACAGTTATAGTTTCAACCTGGCATCTGTGTCTTCAGAAAACAACTTAACACACTTGACACCAAGCGTCCAACCAGTGGCGATAAATGAGCAGTATTGTTGGTAGACGAGTCTCCAGATGCCGATAAAGGAGAGGTATTGTTGGTAACCGTGTCACCAGAAGACAATACATGAGATTGAATGTTAACATGTTAAGATATTTATTTCATATGTGTGTGTCGGTGTTTCAAAAACTCACAGTAACCTACATGCAACATAACACTTCCTTCTTACTAAAAATACAAAAAAAACTATTCACTTTAAGCTAACATTGTCAAATGGCTGTAGAAGTAAGGGATTCTCAAACTTTTCAGTTTAACGGAGAAATATAAATGTATCCATTCCATTAGAGGCATACAATATCTCATGTAACGGCATTCTTCAATCTTGCACATTTAACCACAGAAGTCGTTTTATGCCGTATTTCGCACTCTCTTCTTCCTTTCGTGTCAGTCAGCACCGACTGGTTGTTTATCTTTACTGAACTAGAACAGTGGTTCTAAATTTTTTTTTCATTTCTGTACACTTTAAAAAAATGTGTATAAATTGTACCCATTGTTTATGAAATAGATGTTTCAAAATACTGACACTTCTCCTCAGTGATTATCTTGTTAATATAAAATAGTAGGCATTCGGAAATATGTTGAAAAATGACAACTACTACACTAAAACTGCAAACTACAGATTACATTTACCAATAATCAGCCACACAGAATCTCAGTTTGTAAAACTAATCACTAGCAGATACAATATTCATCAAATAGATACTAGTCGACTAATACATTGTTCATGAAATCATTGAGTTTACTTTGATGTCCTCACAAGCACTGACTTCACATTTGATTGAAAGATTCTCAGCTTTGTGCTTGTTTTGATCTCCTATGACTTCAATATATTACTCAATGTAATAACGTTTGCTCTTACTTTTTGTATTCTTATCTTGACATATTTTTGTGTTCCTACTTCCGTGTCTGTATCCTCCAGCATAATCTGGTTTATATTGACTGCGTTTATTCTCATGACATTAGTCTTTTTCCTGTTCATTTTCAAACCTAGTTGAGACTATTTATTTCAAATTTTCATTTTTATCTTTAATCTGTGTGTAATTGTGGAACAACAACGCCAGGTCCTCTGCAAAATCCTGGTGCTCTAGTTGTTTCATAATTGTCCGATATGATTGTATACGTAATCAAGGCGTATAATATAGTATATCTGATTGAGTTTTGCATGAGAGCTTCCTTTTCTTTATCACAATTATCTAACACCATTCAGGCGCGCATTTCTCCAACCACATGGGTACTTGTAATTTAGATTCCCTAGTAAAACATCCGGTTTATCTATAGCTCAACTGTGTAACGTGCGCACACCAAGAATGTTTGCACAATTTAGTCTCGAACTCCAGAGTTTCCACGGCTAGTGGTAACTAGAGGAACGTGGTATCGGCATTGATATCGGCAACCCCACACAATCGTATTTATTATATATACTAACTTTAGCAGTTTTTTTCTCAGAGTTGTTCACACAGTTGCAGACGTTAACACACACATTAAAGAGCAAAACTGAAGCTTTGAAAACAAGATTATACAGAAAAGTTCTTAGAATATCCTGGAAAGAGTTGAGAAAAAAATAAAGACTGGTTACAAGATTTGCATATCGAAGAGCAGATGCTCATAAATAACATCAAGTGGTTTAGAGAGAACTTTAATGAAAGGAATGATTCCTGGAATACGATGAAGGGGATAACCAAGTCGAAGGTTATAACATATGACATAAAAGAAACATTGAACATCACGCTGGAGGAGACTGGAAACTAGTTAGAGTTTTCATGGAGTCTGTGTTGAAAGCGACGTTCCACAAGCGACATATTACTTGATGATGGTTGAAGCAGCATCCACGTGAACATTATTCTGATTACTATCTTTCTAATTCTGTTCTTGACTTTCAGTCTTTCAGCGTTGTAGAAACTACAACCTGGGCACAATGGACAAGAATAAACCAATTCTCTTCATAATCTCCATCTGATCTCGAAAACAAAGTTTCATGTTTACCAAAACGTTTATATTAAAGAGCGTAGGGACAAGTACGTCAACACATCATGGCTTGACTTTGTTCTTGATGACATATTTCTCAGAGAAAACATCATGACATCTTGTAGCTCTTCTGATATATACATGATTTTATTTAATGCTTCTCATGTGATAATAATGTATGTGACTTGGGGTCAGCCAAGAACACAAAAACAGAATCAGTGTCTATCTCTGAGGTCAGTCACAAAAAGTAAAAAACAACGAAGAAGCAATGTCTTTCAATGAGATTAGTTAGGAAGTGCACATGCTATCTTTATGAGTAATCTACTTGACGTATGGCACAGAGTGGCACTCTTGAGAGTGTTGTTTTAGATTATGTTTTAATCAAGTGTTTTCCTTCCTGGTGACTGTGTTTTATCATTTTAATCTAGACTAAATTAATTTCAAGCACGTCCACATTTGATTCATTTACCGCCCAAGTGGTTACCGGGGCCCAAATTTGGGGTGTAAAGAATAGAGCCACTGTTGCCTACCACGCATGTCGTAAGAGGCGACAAAGGAGTTTTGACTGAAATCGGATGCACATGTCCTACATGTGTAGGGGTCTATGCGTTTAGGGACCTACCAAACCAATGTGCAACGTATGCACGTTCTTGGCAGGGATCAAACATATCACAAAGAGTGATTAGGATTGGTCGTAAAGAACGAACGCAAAGAAGAAGAAGAAGATTCATTTAAACGAACAATTTTCCTTTCGACCCCACTAACTGAGGAATTTCTAATATACAAATATGCGATTTTATTTTTGTTCTTAAATAGCTCATTCTCCTATCTCGTAAAGATGCCAGCAGGAGAAACAGACAAGAAGCTGTGTGTCTTTGAATTACTTACTTACTTATTCCTCTATGCTCCTCGTGGAGCATAGAACTTCAACAGTTGATCACGAGTTTCTTTTTTTCCACAGAGACCACTAGGATTGTTGCCGGAGCTATGGAGTTCTTTCTTTGTGCAACACTATTGGCAGGTGGTGTACCATTTTTGAGGAGAGAGACAGAACGATATGAGGTAAAACCCGGTGCAATCCTTAAGCAAATCCTTTCACTTTAAACCCCTTCTTATAAATATTTGTATGCACATTGTCTGCTTAACATGTCGACTTTAAAACCCTCCTTATATATATATATATTTGTATTCACATTGTCTGTTTAACGTGTCGACTTTAAAACCCTCTTTATATATATTTGTATGCACATTGTCTGTTTAACGTGTCGACTTTAAAACCCTCTTTATATATATTTGTATGCACATTGTCTGTTTAACGTGTCGAGTTTGTTGTTTCAAATGTGTGTGTGTGTGTGTACAGAATAATTAGCCAATATTTATATTCGTACAACACATTCTATTAAGCTCAACTTGTATATAGTGTCGTATTTAGGAAGCTATATTTCCCTACAACAAATTGACAACAATAGATGTAGTAATTTTTACTCTAGTTTGAGTGTTATGTTTTTCGGTCGACCCTCTTGCTTATCACGACCTGTGTGCTGCCGAGCCTCTCAAGGAGAGTAAAAATAGTAACACTGCGACCTATCATGCATGTTGTAAGAAGCTACTCAAGTAGGATTCGGAGTGGGACTGGTATCTCATTCCAATTTTTTTTTAAATGTCCGCAAAGTCTAACCAGCCATCAAGAAGTCTTAAACCTGTTACAAGGTGGTTGAGGAACTAATACCAAATCCTGGTTAAAGAAATATAAGAATCAGACAAAATTGTGCATATTCACCTCTTCTAATCTGATCAGTTATATTCCGGTTCTAGTCTCATATACAACCCCAAGCAAATGGGAGACGGGCTTCCGGGGTTTTCCGGGGGTGTGTCTGCTGTTTATCGTGTGTCGCGGTTTATTCCATTAGCGGTTATAGGGGTTTCAGTGTGATAAAACAGAAGGTATACCGAAAATGACAAGCTTACGCTTTCTTTCAATTTCGTCTTTTTCGTTATGACATTCGTTCTTCTTCTACTATATTTTATGTTCTTCTTCTTCGCTGATATCTAATATTTGATATATCTTCTGTTCTTTTTCTATGTTGTTTTTATTCTTTAATACATTCATTATGACGTTCCCTCGTCTTCTACGTTATCTTCTTCTTCGACTCTGATATCTAATAATTCATGTTTAATACATTCTAGCGTTGTTGCAGAGCGAAGTGGAACGTACAGAGCAACTACTTCTGGTATGAGGATGGAGATTGAGGCCGTTACTGCTGCCCTCCATTGGCTCTCTGCGACTTCATTTACTGGGGCCGTTGTTGTATTTGACTCTCAGTCGATACAAGTCGGCTTACGTGGATATACTGTCCTGGACATTCGTGTTTGTTTTAAAGCTACAAACGAGAAAGAGAAAATGTAAGTATTTTCACTTTTTTTTTTTCCCGATCCAGAAGCACTTCAGCTTTTCAGCTCTTCGGCTCGGTGCCATCGACATCGTAAACCTTCGGTTCGGTGCCACGAACACCGTAAATCTGGGGACTCTGTGGCTTTTTCTGCCATCCCGCGGAATTGAACCCGCACACACAGAGGATAGTCACCGGTAGTCCAACGCGCTACGAACACAATGGGCAGACGGGCAATTTTTGGACATATAAAAAGACAAGAAGAGTTGGAAACGATGTTTATTACAGGAGGCACAACGGTACAGAGGAGAAGCGATAGATTACAGTGAGAACAGATTCAGAATGTGGCTGATGATTTGAGAACGGCGGTGAAAACTACGAACATTTATAGAAATTCCGAAGGACTGTTAGAATGACAAATCTCTGCTAAGAAGAAGCTGTTGGGTGATGATAATGTAAACTTACAGCAATCTCTTCTGTAATCTGTTGAATGTAGATAAAAAACTGGTACTCTAGTCCTGCAGTTGTGTGCTTCTTACTATTACATCCGCACTCTCCATTTTTAGGATCCCTGAAATGCTTGTCACAGTAACGCCACCCATCTATTTCACAAACCTGTTAGGAAATATGACATTACACACTAATCTATTTCACAAATCTGTTAGGAAAAATGACATTACACACTAATCTATTTCACAAATCTGTTAGGACAAATGACATTACACACTAATCTATTTCACAAATCTGTTAGGAAAAATGACATTACACACTAATCTATTTCACAAATCTGCTAGGAAACATGACATTACACACTAATCTATTTCACAAATCTGCTAAGAAACATGACATTACACACTAATCTATTTCATAAATCTGCTAGGAAACATGACATTACACAATAATCTATTTCACAAATCTGTTAGGAAACATGCCATTACACACTAATCTATTTCACAAATCTGTTAGGAAACATGACATTACACACTAATCTATTTCACAAATCTGTTAGGAAATATGACATTACACACTAATCTATTTCACAAATCTGCTAGGAAAAATGACATTACACACTAATCTATTTCACAAATCTGTTAGGAAACATGACATTACACACTAGTTATATTATGTTTCAATTCAATCATTCCTATAATTTCAATAAGCTGAAAAGAGAAAGTGAATATATAAGACTTAAGCTTTCATTAAATTGTAGAAGAAAACTTAAATTTTGATCAAATTATAGAAGAAATATTCCTAGTGGCAATGTATGGGTGTGAAACATGGACATTTAAATAGGCAGTGGAAAAACATATATGTGCTTTTGAATATAAGTGTTACAGAAGAGTCTTAACTTGGACAGAGTAAAGAACAAATAGATCTATCCAGAAAGAACTCAAAATCAAAGAAAACTGGCACCAAACCAATGTGCAACGTATACACGTTCTTGGCAAAGATCAGACATATCACAAAGAGAGATTCAAATTGATCGTAAAGAACGAACGCAAAGAAGAAGAAGAATAAGAAAGAAAATTGGCCTTTGCTACAAAAGAAGAAAGATAAAACTGAGATATTTTGGACATATAAAAAGACATGAAGGGCTCGAGAAGACCATCATGGAAGGAGGCATACCGGCAAAAAGAAGAAGGTGAAGGCCACGGAGAAGATGGATTCAGGATGTAACTGATGGTTTGAACATGACGGCTGCAGGAGCAGGACATCTTACCTATGAGGAGAGAAATTCCGGGACTGTTGGGGTGGCAAAGCTCTGCTCAGGGCAAGCTATTTGTTGATGTTGTTGATGTATAAGAAAATTGTAACGGTCGGTTCAGGGTATGACACTTGAGACTTAAAGCTGGAAACTAAAATTAAATATTTCATACTTACAAAGTCGGCTCCAGATATTGTTATCCATTCATTCTCTAGCTGTTCAGCATCAGGTAACCGCATTCTGTAGAAATTAAACAACCGATACTATCATGAGACGTGTTTTTGTTATCATAATGGGGATTTCTGTAACACAATGAAGTACTGTGCTCGCCTAAAACTTTAAAAGTACCCAGGTGACGCCCCATGTGAAACGACCGGGATATTTTCCAGTAAACCAGAATCTGAATGTTATAAAACATAAAATCTCCAATAACATTTTAGACCTCAGAGTATGAAGTCAATTCACTTCATATTTCTAAGGCCTTAGTGTTCAAGAGGTAGGAGGGTCAATTCATGTCCTCACTTGTGGACCTGTCGCGTGTGCATTTGACCTCACAAACCGCTTGTGTCCGAGTCAGCTGACCAACGCTTATGTACTCTAATCCGTTCCACACTCTCAGTGTTGTTGATATCAATTTTCTAATAGTTTCAGTGAAGTGATACATGTTCCACACTCTCAGTGTTGTTGATATCAATTGTCTAGTAGTTTCGGTGAAGTGTGATACATGTCCCACATTCTCAGTGTTGCTGATATCAATTTTCTGGTAGTTTCGGTGAAGTGATACATGTTCCACATTCTCAGTGTTGTTGATATCAATTTTCTAGTAGTTTCGGTGAAGTGTGATACATGTCCCACACTCTCAGTGTTGCTGATATCAATTTTCTGGTAGTTTCGGTGAAGTGATACATGTTCCACATTCTCAGTGTTGTTGATATCAATTTTCTAGTAGTTTCGGTGAAGTGTGATACATGTCCCACACTCTCAGTGTTGCTGATATCAATTTTCTGGTAGTTTCGGTGAAGTGTGATACATGTTCCACATTCTCAGTGTTGCTGATATCAATTTTCTGGTAGTTTCGGTGAAGTGTGATACATGTTCCACATTCTCAGTGTTGTTGATATCAATTTTCTAGTAGTTTCGGTGAAGTGATACATGTTCCACATTCTCAGTGTTGTTGATATCAATTGTCTAATAGTTTCAGTGAAGTGATACATGTTCCACATTCTCAGTGTTGTTGATATCAATTTTCTAGTAGTTTCGGTGAAGTGTGATACATGTTCCATATTCTCAGTGTTGCTGATATCAATTTTCTGGTAGTTTCGGTGAAGTGATACATGTTCCACATTCTTAGTGTTGCTGATATCAATTTTCTGGTAGTTTCGGTGAAGTGATACATGTTCCACATTCTCAGTGTTGCTGATATCTATTTTCTGGTAGTTTCGATGAAGTGTGATCCATGTTTCACATTCTCAGTGTTGCTGATATCAATTTTCTAGTAGAGTCGGTGAAGTGTGATACATGTTCTACATTCTAGGTGTTGTTGATATCAATTTTCTAGTAGTTTCTGTGAAGTGTGTTACATGTCCCATATTCTCAGCGTTGCTGATATCAATTTTTTAGTAGTTTCGGTGAAGTGTGTTACATGTCCCATATTCTCAGTGTTGCTGATATCAATTTTTTAGTAGTTTCGGTGAAGTGTGATGCATGTAACATATTCAAGATTATTGTTTAATAGAGCTCTGTGCAGTACAGAATACATTAGTTTACTCTATGACTTTTCTGTTGGGGAAATAATTATCAATAAAAAGTAACATATCATTCCTACGCGTTGCGGTCATCTTCAAAATTGTATCTGAAACCCGCGTCCGTATAACGGAATTAGTGTACAGTCAATGATATCATCCTATGTAAGAAAGAGATCGTAGCACAAATGGTTATTCATCGAAGTGCAGTGATGTTCTTCTTATTCTTCTTCGAAAGCTCCATATTGACCATTTGTTAACAGCGCTGTGTGATTTGTATGTGATCTGAGCCTAAGAACGAGTGTACGTTGTGTCAGTTATGCGCATACAAATAGACCATTACATTCGATTTCTGCTTTTTATTTACCAGAGTAACTTCCCTACGTCCTACATCAGTCACTTCTTATGACATGCCATGTAGGTCGAAGTGGTACTACACTTTGCTGCCATTGCAGGCCCCGGCACCACATGTGCGGAAAACGCAATGATGATTGCCATATCAGTCAATTAATCAATCAATCAATCAGTTATCAATTAATCAATCAGTCAGTCAGTTAATGAATCAATCAATCAGTTATCAATCAATCAGTCACTCAATCAATCAGTCAGTCAGTTAATGAATCAATCAATCAGTTAATCAATCAATAAAATATGGCTGTTGTAATTAAATAAAGAAACTTGCAATAATTCTATATGGACAACGTCTATTTAAAAAAAAACACACTTCTAACATAAATGGCGAGGAAAACTATGAATCATAGCTGTAACACATTACAGAGGACGGCCAAGAATGGAGAAGAATGGTGCGCACTTGTTTCTACTCTAAGCGTCAGGGGTGTCACAGGATAGAAAGACATGTTTTGTATGTATGATTTGTTGACAACCTTTCTAGAACATTCTTCCTCACTTGTTCTGTGGAACAAGAACAAGATTGGAAACAGTTTAGGGTGGTATTTTCATGTTCAATTCTCTGTGGCTTGGGAGTCTCTATGGCTACGTGGGTAAACCTTTGCCTTGCATTCCGAAAGTCGTTGGTTCGACTCCGGAACTCGCCGTTCTGTTCACGAGTGCATTTTTCCCAGATAACCCTTTGGAATCTGTCCGAAGCTACAGAGTTCGTGCTTTGTGAAATACTCTCAGCAGTCGGCGTGCAATTTCTGCGGAGAGGGGCCAAGCCATATGGAGTAAAACCTGGTGTAATGACAGAAGTTCTTTGGTTATAGACCATTTAATACAACTATATCTTTCCTCTTATTTTTACTGTTTCCCATTGTTCCTTTCTTTATACAATTTTTTGTTCTGTCGAGAATCGATCTCTGCACAAAATTAAATTTGTAAACATACATATCATCACGTCTTAATTTTAATTACCTGAAATATTCGTTTATAAAATACAAAGGACAAGAATCAACTGTAACTGGTTTCCTGTGATCAATCATATCTGATAGCATGCTACAGTATAACTCCAGATGTGATACTTTCAAGTGGGTTTTTTTGTGTGTGTAAAATATTACAGTTATCAGTCTAAATATATTTGTGTATCCTTGGATAATGTTCTTACACTTTTTGCTGAAATTAAGATATACCTATAGTACGTGTCATATGAGCCTAGAGGAGCGCAACACACTCACGTTCACGACGCAAACAACACAGATCACAAACGTGTTTTTAACTTGGTTGGTTAGAACGAATGCAAACAACGCAGATCATAAACGTGTTTTTAACTTGGTTGGTTAGAAAGAACGCAAACAACGCAGATCACAAACGTGTTTTTAACTTGGTTGGTTAGAACGAATGCAAACAACGCAGATCACAAACGTGTTTTTAACTTGGTTGGTTAGAACGAATGCAAACAACGCAGATCATAAACGTGTTTTTAACTTGGTTGGTTAGAACGAATGCAAACAACGCAGATCATAAACGTGTTTTTAACTTGGTTGGTTAGAACGAATGCAAACAACGCAGATCATAAACGTGTTTTTAACTTGGTTGGTTAGAACGAATGCAAACAACGCAGATCATAAACGTGTTTTTAACTTGGTTGGTTAGAAAGAACGCAAACAACGCAGATCATAAACGTGTTTTTAACTTGGTTGGTTAGAAAGAATGCAAACAACGCAGATCATAAACGTGTTTTTAACTTGGTTGGTTAGAACGAATGCAAACAACGCAGATCATAAACGTGTTTTTAACTTGGTTGGTTAGAACGAACGCAAACAACGCAGATCACAAACGTGTTTTTAACTTGGTTGGTTAGAACGAATGCAAACAACGCAGATCACAAACGTATTTTTAACTTGGTTGGTTAGAACGAATGCAAACAAACAAACAAAGAAACAACGTATAATAAAAAGCTAAAATATAATATAACTTGTAAAAGCAAGTTATAGAAAATGCGGTACTTTGATACAATTTCACCGGATACTCGAGTATTCGAATTGACCTAGCTAACGGAACATCACTACTTCCTCCCGCCTCTAAATGGATTTCTTGTCTTTGTCAGCATTGGTTAGCGACAATAATAGTAGTGTTGTTTATCTACACGACCATGCGATTTTACATACAGCAAGGACATGTAACCAGTGACAAGGAGTGGCCAGGAATCAGATTGACCATATGTGCATAAATACACAATTTAGAACATCATTGCTGGATGTCCGTCCATACAGAGGGGCAGATGTAGGAAGTGATCATAATTTATGCATAGGTAAATTGAAACTGAAATTGAAAATTCACCATACAAAAAAGAACAACTGTGAATAGACAGTTAAAGGTTAAAAAATAAGGAAGTAAAAGAGGAATATCAGCTCGAACTTAAGAATAGGTTCGAGTTACGCAATGGTGAAAATGAACAGAACATTGAAGACAAATGGACTAAGATAAAGGACACACAATTGGGGGCAGCAAATAATAGCGCATGATTAAAGACGAAATCAGAAAACCTTGGATAAGCGATGACACCTTGAAATGTATTCAAGAAAGAAGAAAGATGAAACTAGCGATATTTAATACTAAGGATGCAACAGATGAAATACAAGCTAAACAGAAATATAGACTAAAAGACAAGGAAGTGAAACGAGCGGCTAGAGGAGATAAAAGAGCATATGTCAATCGACTGGCCGAAGAAGGGGAAAAGGCATCTAAGACTGGAAACAGTAAGATGCTATACAACACACTAAAACAACTTACTGGAACATTTGTTTCAAAGGGTGGCCCAGTCAAGAGTAAAGATGGTAAAGTTCTAACATCAGATACCGAGCAGAAGAAAAGATGGGCAGAACATTTTGAAGAAATATTAAATAGACCTGATCCATCAGTACTACTCAAGTTTGACGATGAGGCAAGAAACAGCTCCCTACAAATTAACGAAGAAATGATAAGTGTATCTGAGGTCAAGGAGGCAATCCATTCCTTGATAAACAATAACGAAGCGGGTGATGACAACATTACTGCAGAAATGATCAAAGCGGCTGATGATACAACTATTAGCCACATGCAAGAACTATTTAACAAAGTATGGGAAGAAGAAACTGTCACAGATCAATGGAAAAAGGAAATAATTGTTAAGGTCGCCTAAAAAGGTGATCTCAAAGATTGCAACACCTGGAGAAGGATCACCTTATTATCAGTAATGACCAAGACTATCTGCAAAATCATTCTTAATAGAATCAAAGGAGCAGTGGACAAATCCCTGAAGAAGAACAAGCTGGTTTTAGACCCGGGAGAAGCTGCTTAGAACAAATAATTACCCTACAACTAATTTTGGAGGAACATATTGAGAAGCAACAACCATTCATACTAAATTTCATCGATTTTAAAAAGCCTTTGATAGTCTACACATAATCGCTCTCTGTAATATTCTGAGATGCTATGGAATACTATACAAAATAATAAACATTATTAAGAACCTCTATGATGGTTCACAGTGTGCAGTTCGCACTGATGGTGGACACAGCGACTGGTTTATGGTTGAAACCAGAGTAAAGCAAGGCTGTATTCTATCTCCGCTATTGTTTGGAGTGACCATTGACTGAGTGATGCGAAAATGTTGCAGTGGCGAAATTGGCATCGATGGGTAGAAAATAGTCAACTAGAAGATTTGGATTTTGCAGATGATTTTGCCTTGTTAAGTAGAAACAACCAAGATATGCAAAGAAAAACAGACAACTTGTCATCTATAGCATCAAAAGTTGGACTGCAGATAAGCTATGAACAAATAAATATAATGAAGACACCTATTGCATGTAATGAAGATATCACACTGGAATCTAAAATGATAAAAATAACAGAGCAGTTCACCTATTTAGGTAGCAATTTTGATTGCACAGGAAATGTTAAAAATAAATTATGATACGAATTGGCAAAGCAATATAAGCTTTTAAAAGTTTAAATAAAATATGGAACTGCAAGTTATATAGTATTAAAACTAAATTACGAATTTTCAATTCAAATGTTGTATCAATCCTAACATATGCCAGCGAGAGTTAGAAAATGACTAAAGCTATAGAAAGCAAGTTGAATGCATTTGAAAATAGATGTCTGCGAAAAATAATGAATATAAAATGGAACGAGTTAAGGAGAATGGTGATGAAATCAGAGACATGTCTGGTCAACCACTAGTGAAAACTGTTATAAGAAAGAGAAGATGGAGATATGTTGGACACACCTTGAGGAAAAATGATCAACGAATATCAAAGCAGGCATTGAAGTGGGATGAAAAGGATTCAAGAAAGAGAGGTCGACCCAAGGAGAACCTGAAACAAACTTTGCTGAGAGAGGCAGGAATTATCGGTCTCAGTTCCATGTAAGAAATTGAGCGAGCTGCCCAGGATAGGGCGGTATGGAGAAATTACTTGCAGGCCCTATGTAACGTATAACGGTGCGAGAGGAATTATTAAGGACATTAAAAATAATCACAATATGGTTTTATCGCTGAAAACAAGACAAGATCGTTGGAGATGTTATCGTTGTGCACAGAACATCACCATCAGACAAGATGCATGGCTTCAAAATTCGAATCTGACTTACAGGGATGCGGTTTTGTTTCTTTATGCCTGTTCTCAGGATTAGACAACCGTCCGATTCTGCAACGAACAGATGCATATGTGCAGAAGAACAGCAGTTAAGTGGAACAATAGTCGACCAGGAACAACTGTCATTTCTGACCAGTCGTACCTATGGATCACTTGGCAGTATTCCGGGCTTGGATCACTAAACCGTCAACCACTCTGTAAACTTTGTGGACCCAAACACAGGCGCACATACACAGAACATAGAGCGCATCTGTAAAAGAGCGAAGGAACGAAACAAGAAACAAAATGGAACACATCGACATCTTGTGCATGCGTACACGAGTTCCCGGTCGCCTATCCTGATCTAGTAACGTTCCGTGACCTAGGTCAAGTCGAATACTCGAGTATCCGGTGAAATTGTATCAAAGTACCGAAAATGATTCATTATTAAAATCAAAGATTACTAAAAGGAAAGTGTAACGAAATAAAAAGCTCACTTAATGATGCATTGGACGTAATATTCCGAGTCAATTATTGGTGTTATTCTTGGTAATAGAACTTGGATAAGTGATTCCAATTTATCTGTAGAAATAAATATATTTATAGTTAATCAAAGACTTTATTACTTCTTCTTCTTCTTGTTACGACCACTTGTTAACCACTTTTTGTGATTTATATGTGATCCGAGTTTAAGAATGATTGTATGTTATGCCAGTTATGCGCCTATAAGTAGACCCGCACATCCAATTTCTGTGACACTTTTTATTTACTAGGTAGCTTCCTAGGTCTCCACCTCAGTTGTCTCTTACGACATGCCTTGTAGGTCGCAGTGTTACTACTCTTTGCTACCCTAGCGAACACCGGCAACACACGGGCGACATTTGAAACCGGTCATGCGTTAGTCGAGTGTGCTGCTGAAGAACTACGATGTCTGCTCTATACGCAATGGTTTTGAGAATAAGACAGCTCTGACTAACACTCATACAGTTCTAGTACAGAATGTGAATATTATGTACGCCCGAATATAGTTCATCTTGTACGGTTATACGTTACATAAGGCCTGCAAGTAATTTCTCCATACCACTTTATCCTGTGCAATTCGCTCAATCTCCTCCATAGAACTGAGCCCGATATTTCCTGCCTCTCTCAGCAAAATTCGTATTAGGGTCTCATTATGTCGTCCTCTCTTTCTTGAACCCTTTGCATCCCACTTCAATGTTTGCTTTGATATTCGTTGATCATTACTTCTCAAAGTGTGTCCAACATATCTCCATCGTCTTATGGCCCAAATATATATATTTAACATCGTCATGCGTTTGCTAGTCGGTCTTTCCTTTTTCTATGTCCTCTTGTGTTACTACTTTTATTCTTAACTTTGCGCCACCATTGATCCGCCATGTTGTAACCAAGTAAACCAAGACAACTTTCATAACTACTCTCGTGTTTTCATACTCAGTGAATCCATGAGCATGATTTGTAAAGTCGAATCAGGAATGATTAGACGAAACTCGGTGGAGGTACTGGGACAGACAGTGATCAGAGAAATCACCTTCATGTTTGTTCCTAGGCACGCAGAAGTTAGTGGTAATAAACGAGCTGATAGAATGGCTGGATTGACTACAATAGAAGGAGCCGCCATGGACCGAAATGACATTCTTAGTCTTTCCGAACAGAGGACTTTCAGGAATGTGAATCCCACTAGTTGACCAGAAAGAAATTTGAGAGAGATGGGTGTCAATATTGGTGTAGCCCGAAAAGTACGACATACCAGATATGCAAAGAGATTGATTAATCAACATCGAATTGGCGCGTTGGGCTGCTGGTAGCTGCTGGATTTGTTGAGGCAGAGATCGGAGCTCCTATGGACTTTATCAGTTATATGAGTGCTATCATTATAGCAATCCGGACATGCCCTATGGATGTGTCCGAAGTGCTATGATATCCTTCATATAACTATTAACTGATAACTAAATAAAACCGTCATCACACGTCGATGGCAAACACCAAGGAAAAGCTCCAGCACAGATGGAAGAACTCCGGAACACCGGTAAAGATCCTTGAGGATTGGACTTCCCATTCCTTTTCATAATTCTATGCATAAAAAGAATGAAGTTAACTATCCTCCTTACACGTAATATTAGTTTCAAACCAAACAATATAGTGTCACTTGTCATTTTCAACCGTAAGTCACTGTATTTTTGATCCAAGTAAACCATTGTGATCGATAGAATTGAGGCCTTGAAAGTGTAAGAATTAAACTAAATTAAATTAAATTACGGAAACTAAATTACTAGTTTTCAATTTCAATGTTGTTTCAATCCTAGCATATGCCAGCGAGAGTTGTTTCAATCCTAACATATGCCAGCGAGAGTTGTTTCAATCCTAACATATGCCAGCGAGAGTTGTATCAATCCTAACATATGCCAGCGAGAGTTGTATCAATCCTAACACATGCCAGCGAGAGTTGTATCAATCCTAACATATGCCAGCGAGAGTTGTAACAATCCTAACATATGCCAGCTAGAGTTGTATCAATCCTAACATATGCCAGCGAGAGTTGTATCAATCCTAACATATGCCAGCGAGAGTTGTTTCAATCCTAACATATGCCAGCGAGAGTTGTATCAATCCTAACATATGCCAGCGAGAGTTGTATCAATCCTAACATATGCCAGCTAGAGTTGTATCAATCCTAACATATGCCAGCGAGAGTTGTTTCAATCATAACATATGCCAGCGAGAGTTGTTTCAATCCTAACATATGCCATCGAGAGTTGTATCAATCCTAACATATGCCAGCGAGAGTTGTATCAATCCTAACACATGCCAGCGAGAGTTGTATCAATCCTAACATATGCCAGCGAGAGTTGTAACAATCCTAACATATGCCAGCTAGAGTTGTATCAATCCTAACATATGCCAGCGAGAGTTGTATCAATCCTAACATATGCCAGCGAGAGTTGTTTCAATCCTAACATATGCCAGCGAGAGTTGTATCAATCCTAACATATGCCAGCGAGAGTTGTATCAATCCTAACATATGCCAGCTAGAGTTGTATCAATCCTAACATATGCCAGCGAGAGTTGTTTCAATCCAAACATATGCCAGCGAGAGTTGTTTCAATCCTAACAAATGAGTTAGAAAATGACTAAAGATATAGAAAGCAAGTTGAATGCATTTAAAAATAGATGTCTGCGAAAAATAATGAATATAAAACGGAACGAATTCAGGAGAAGTGATGAAATCAGAGAAATGTCTGGTCAACCACTAGTGACAACTGTTATAAGAAAGAGAAGATGGAGATATGTTGGACACACCTTGAGGAGAAATGATCAACGAATATCAAAGCAGGCATTGAAGTGGGATGCAAAGGGTTCAAGAAGAGAGGTCGACCTAGAGAGACTCTGAAGCGAACTTTGCTGAGAGAGGCAGGAAATATCGGTCTCAGTTCCATGGATGAGACTGAGCGAATTGCCTAGGATAGATCGGTATGGAGAAATTACTTACAGGCCCTATGTAACATAACGGTACGAGAGGAATTATTAATTTAAAAAAGTGTAAGAATTAGAATGTTATCAAGTATTGTAAGATGCCCCTTACTGCAACTGTTGACAAAATACTTACGTAGGAAAAGTGATACGACGAGAAGACATAAAAAGTTATACAGATATGACATTTTGTTTATTGCGTGCAATTTGTGCTGACGTATTAGAGAAAATATGACAATAATGTGCGGAAATATCTTTATAAATGTTTTGGCAAGTTTCAATTGTTGCCAAGCAACAGTAATACATATTCAAAGTTGGTGCGTTTTGATGCGGATAACAAACTCAGATTTGGTTATTGTTATAAGTTTCAAAACCATAGAGATGTGGTTTTACAGAAAAATACTGAACATTTGATGGACATTGAAGAAAACAAATGATGAGATTTTAAATTAGGCCTGCATACAAAGTAGCCTTATCAACAGAATAAGAATCAGACAATCAAGGTTCTTCCGGAATAATATAAGAAGAGAAGGTTTAGAACATTTTTGGAGTTAGACGTTGTACAAACAGAACGGTGGGGTTGCCATGGGTACTAAAATGGGACCTAGTTATGCTTGTCTTTTCATGGGCTATCTTGAACACCTAGTATGGACTACATATGATGGCCCCCTTCCGTCTGTCTATCACAGATACATTGATGACTGTATTGGCATCACTGATATGCCTGAAGCCGATTTGTCACGCTTCATTAATTTCATTAATGTTTTCAACCCTTCTATTAGTTTTACTTCTCACATCTCCACTACTTGTGTCAACTTTCTTGACATTACTATCACCTTACGCCTATCCACTATCTATACATCAGTATATTACAAGCCTACTGATGCACATAGTTTTCTCCTCTATACTTCTTCCCATCCCCGGGCTTGTCGTGACTCTTTGCCATTCTCGCAGCTCTTACGCCTTCGTCGCCTTTGTAGTGAGGACGATGATTTTCTTGAGAGAGCTCGCGAGATGCTTGATTTCTTTCGTAGGCGCCTATACCCGGAGAGGGTGCTTGTCTCGGCTATGCATCGAGTTCAGAAAATCACTCGCCAGCAGGCCCTTACCAGTCAGCATAGGACTACTAACTCTGACAGAGTAAAACTTATCTTAACTTACTACCCCCATAGTTCCCTGGTGAAAAATGTTTTATTCCGTCATCTGTCTCCCTTAGATCAGATCCTGAGACCCGTTCTGTCTTCCCCAACTATCCTTTGGTGTCTTACAGACGGGACAGAAGTCTTAAGGATATGTTGGTACACAGTCGCTTTAAGTCCAATATCCTGACTCATTTTGGCACTGTCCGGTGTGGTCGTCGGCGTTGCAACACGTGTGCTTATGTGATACAGATGCGTACTGTATCTTTTCCTTTAGGCACGTTTCTTATTGACGATGGGTTCACATGCGAGTCCCGTAATCTTATCTATGCTATTATCTGTAAGCGGTGTAACAAGGCTTATATCGGCGAGACAGGCAAGAGGCTCAGTGACCGATTCGCCCAACACTTACGCGACATACGCCAATGCTCTGTGACCCCTGTAGCCACCCATTTCAATGACACTGGCCATTTAGGTGCTCACGATGTCCAGGTCACAGCCATCCGATCATGTTCCTCGGATGATCGCAGTCGATTTGCTCTGGAGAATCGGTTGATTTCTTTGTATGGTACCTTGCGACCACGCGGGCTCAACGTATTACATTCTTATGCTTCTTAGTACTTTCTCTTCCCATGCTTTGTAATCTATATGGGTATATGCTGCATGTATTCATGTTATATTCCATTCTTATGCTTCTTAGTACTTTCTCTTCCCCTGCTTTGTAATCTATATGGGTATATGTTGCATGTATTCAAGTTATATATTTACTAGATGTTTCATTGTTTCTTTTCCTTTCTATTTCTAGTTTTTATGTGTGTTTTTGTGTTACATTTATTTCGTTATTCGTTTTTATTCCAGATTTTCCTTAGATACGTTTGTATTTGGTCGTCCATTTGTGTTTCATTTTAATTTGTCACTCCTGTTTGTTCGTTTGCTTGATAAAGGCCTTGTTGGTCGAAACGTTGCTGTATTTTGTCATTGTTTTTGTAATTTGTAAAACTACAGTACTTTGTGATTACGTGTTTTGCCAATCAAATAGTTTTACTGCAGTTCCATATATATATATACAAACAGAACGGAATGCTTGATAGAGATAATGACGTGGCTGCTGGTGCGGAGGACGGCGTGCGAAGGGAATTATTGTGTGCTGTGATATCGATCGTAATAACATAATCTAATAAAACATAACAAAACTCAACAACATAACTTAGCAGTTGCATAGTGTATATCAGCGCTGCCCAACACGACGCCCGTGTAGCATAATACATGTCTGGCGCCCCAAGTTACTCCGCTTATCATTAACGTTAGCAAGAATTTTAAGAGGGCAAAAGCATTTCTGAATAATAGAATGTTTCATTTTTTTTGTCACAGTACTTCCAAGAGCACTGTCTTCTCGCTTTCTTTAGATCCATTCTACTGCTCCCTAATAGCATTCTTTGTTTGATCACTGCAGAACCTGTCGGCTTCATCTCTAAACTCCTCTCTTTAAACAAATAAAAATCATAATTTTTATCGGAAATCATCGAAATTAGCATTTAATCTCATGATCTTTGTTTTTTCTGCATGAATAGTCAGACCCAGTTGTTGTGAGATTGTTTCCAGTTTAGTGGTTTTCTCTTGCATCTGTTGATGGCTGTTGGAGAAGAGTGCTATATCGTCAGCAAAATCTTAATCCCCCAATTGACTCATCATGTTCCACTGTATTCTATTTTTCTCCTGGCTGTTGTTGATCTCATTATCCAGTCAATAGCCAGCAGGACAAGGAAGGGTGACATAAAAATATTATACCAAAGCAGAAATGTTTAACTTTTCAATTATTTGGACATATTTTTATATGTCGATATTTTATTTGTTTCATAATGTCACTAGACTATGTCCTTGACAAATGTATTGCTATAATTATCTACCATCCTCATTATCTCCTGTAGTCAACTCGTACATCATCTGTTAGCAATTAATTCATTTCTGAGATTATCTACCAGATAGCAAGGTACGAAACTTGTAATTCCTACTGCAACCTTTGTTCTCAGCTGGAACACTTCACATGACAGAGATATTATTAAATATAACATTTGAAAACACAATGATACCACCATTTATATGCCAATAAATATACTTCTAGTGGGACGTCTTGTTACAAGAATTGCTTAAATACAAGCTTCAATAAACAATACAGATTAACATCACAGACATTTTGCTAATTTCAGCTGTTATATCAATTAGCTTGTCATTATGTTCTGTTTGTTCTATTGTTCATATGACGACACAGAGATGTATAAGTACACGTTTGGTTTACATGTTGAATTCATTGCAATCTTTTCATTATTGATAGAACATTCTACATTTTGCTGGTGAGTTCTGGTACTTGGTTTTTACTTTTAAATTTGAATATTTTGTTGTTGTATTCAAGTGGGTATTCTGTGGTTTAGCTGTTGTCAGCCCGACCACAACACAAGAGTACAGACTTACTTACTTACTGACTGACTTACTTACTTATTTTCTTACTTACTTACTTACTTACTTACTGACTGACTGACTTACTTACTGCTACTTACTTACTTACTTACTTACTGACTTACTGACTGACTGACTGACTTACTTACTTACTGACTTACTGACTGACTTACTTACTTACTTACTTCACTGACTACTACTGACACCTTAACTTACTTACCTGACTACTTAGTCTTACTTACTGACTGACTGACTTACTTACTGACTGACTTACTTACTTACTGACTTACTGACTGACTTACTTACTTACTTACTGACTTCTTACTTACGACTTACTGACTTACTTGCACTGCTTACTTACTGACTTACTTACTGACTTACTGACTTACTGACTTACTTACTTACTTACTGACTTACTTACTTACTTACTGACTTACTACTTACTTACTGCTACTTACTTACTGACTTACTTACTTACTGACTTACTGACATACTGCCTTACTGACTTACTTATTTACTTACTTACTGACTTACTTACTCTACTTCTACTTACTGACATACTGACTTACTGACTTACTTTTACTTACTTCTACTTACTTATTCCTCTCTGCTCCTCATGAAGCATAGGGTCTCAACAGTTGTTCGTCACTCTTCTCGGTCTCTGGTTGTTTTCTTTATGGTCTTCCAGGATAGTCGAGCACTCTTCAGTTTCTCAAGAAGACTTTATCTCCATTTTTCGGGTTTTTCAAGGCATTGAAATTCCTCACCGGCAGTTGGAAAATAGGTTTATTTCCCTGGCTTTTACTAACGGTAACAAAAATTATCTCATCGTTCAGAAAGCAATGGCACACTACTGAACGTACACGTGGTGCCTAGAAGATCCCCGACTAGTATACTGCGGTTGATAGAGACATCCTGTAAAGGATATGCCACGATGTTTATGTCATTAAAGTGTTCACTTTTGTGTGTTTCTATTTTGCTAAAGACGTCCTGTTTTCTGTAGAAATAAGTTTCTATAGATTTAATGTAGTTTTGTTAAGAGAAGTTGAATGAACATCGTAGCATATCATTTACAGGACACCGCCATCAACCACAGTAAACGAAGCATTTAATTTATAGGCACCACTTATACGTTCAGTAGTTTGTCATCGCTTTCTGAACGTGTGGTCTACTTTAAAGCTTTAAAAATTCAAGGGAACGAATTTGCTTCCAAAATTCTTGCCACGGAGTTTGAGCCAGGTACACTTGGCTTGTGATCGAGCTCACTAGCACTTGAGCTACAGACGTCTACTACAGAAATAGACATGTACTTTTAGATGAGTATACATGATATAACTTTCATTATATTAGTATAAAGTTGTAGTTTTAGATGAGTATACATGATATAACTTTCATTATATTAGTATAAAGTTGTAGTTTTAGATGAGTATACATGATATAACTTTCATTATATTAGTATAAAGTTGTAGTTTTAGATGAGTATACGTGATATAACTTTCATTATATTAGTATAAAGTTGTAGCTTTAGATGAGTATACATGATATAACTTTCATTATATTAGTATAAAGTTGTAGTTTTAGATGAGTACGTGATATAACTTTCATTATATTAGTATAAAGTTGTAGTTTTAGATGAGTATACATGATATAACTTTCATTATATTAGTATAAAGTTGTAGTTTTAGATGAGTATACATGATATAACTTTCATTATATTAGTATAAAGTTGTAGTTTCACAAACAGAGGAACATTAACAACAAAGAAACAGCTACATCAACACATTAACAGACTCCAGTTAGCATGAAACGAATACAACATGAGAATAAGCATCGACAAAACTGAAGTAATAGCATTCGCTAGAGAGGAAAATACCACCTATATATCCATCGACAAACGCCCATTAAAACAAGTTAAAGACTTTACATACCTAGGGAGCATTTTTTCAGCAAATCAAACACTAGAACAAATGGTGCCAATTTTAAAATG